>JAANSP010000080.1:0-33522 GCA_036850745.1 Homidia socia
ATAATACTTAATAATAATAAAGCTCGTACTCTTCATCGTATCGTGAGTGAGAGAAGAAAGCGGGCATTGTAGTTGAATGTTCTTTCACCATGCAAACCTACTTCCTCTTTTTGAAAAAAGGTCCAACCAAACCGTTGCCACTGCCACTATACCACCCTTCCTGCTGCTACCATGCATGGTTTGGAAGAGCAGAAAGAAAGAGACAGAGGGAGAGGTAGAGAGAAACAGAAATAGAAAGAAAGAGGGAAAGAGAGCAAAAATTTAAGTAATATAGCATAAAAGCTGAAAGATATTCACCACTACTTACTTCTATTCGAATATACTCATGTTGTATTAATTCAAATTGTCGAAATACTAAATCGGATTGAATGAATTGAAACTTACTGGACTTTTTAATGTCTGAATCGAACATGATAGAAGACATTGGTCATCTTTTATTCGCCTCTTTTTTATTTGTATCAAGTCCGTTTGATAAAACGACGACATTTCTCAAGCTCTTCCTGCGAAAAGTAATAGGTACACATACTTCAGTGGATCAGATTTCAACATTGAATAATTGTAAGCGGTTTTGTGTAATCTCAATCTCATTGCATAAAATTGCATAAACCTTTGTCAGTTTAAGTGAGAGAAATTCAATCGTGTCAATTCATTCTATCCTTTTCTACCTTTTGTTCAACTTTCCTAAAGAAACAAACTCTTTATTTTTCACAACGCCAACTGACGTATCTCTGCAGTAAGCATGTGCCACCTTTTCTACAATGTGATCCATATATTTCTCCATTGTTAAATTGTAAAATATCATACGGAATCCTACAATTCTCTTTCTCTTTTTCTCTTCATTTTCTTCTCTGAAATTCTCTCACAAGTCTAGATAACACATACTACATAATACTACTCTAAATATACATCTTACGGCTGGGTTGCAATATGTATTATAAACGGTGGCTGTGCGTACCTATGCGAACTCCATTCAAACACAAACGGCAGTTTACTTTCTTTTCCTATTACTTATTTTCCCCAACAATCGTGTATTAGATTTCTCCGTGGATATTATATGTTGGTAGGTATAGGTATTTGACAATGCTTCCTTGCCCTGTTTGATTTTACATTTTGTATACTCCATCTATACCTAAATATGCATAGTTCACCGGATCTCAACAAAATGCGTACATACATGTATACAAATATTACTTTGGTACGTCTTGTTGTTGTAGTTTTTAGTAAAATGAAATCCCTTTCTAGAGTTTCATACTGATGATGACACTAGTGGCACCATCACCGCCGCCACCATTGCCTCTCCTTTTTACTAGCTAATGAACTGATGGAGAATGTGTAGGAGCACCAAATACTAAGATATGACTACTATTCATTCTTCACCGCTCTGCCTGCTCCTCTGTTGCTGCTGATGATGATCGTCATCATATCATGCTCATGTGGTGGTGCTGGAACCGACTGCAGGAAAAAAATTACATCATGGAGAGAGAGAGAGGAGATAGAGAACTGAGAGAAGAGAAGACAGACAGAGAAAGGAAGAAGCCTTAACAAGGGAAGCAGAAGAATAGTAAAGAGGGCGAGTACTTTTAGTCATTCCGTCTGTCTCTTTCAGGAAGTTCGACAAGATTCAACGAGACTGCTTGATTCAGCAGCAGAAAGTAATAGGAGTGACGACGATGATGATGCTGGGTGATGTTGCTGTTGCTATAAATGTGCATCTATTTGAGTGTATGTGTGTGGTGTGAAATGCCCCATATTAATCACATCCCATCCTCTTACGCGAACCGTAATACTACTGCTTCATAAAGCTTACAACAGAGTAACTTGTTGTGGCTTGGTTTAGGCTGCTCTGATGACGATGGTGATTGCGATTATTAAGACTCTCTGAAAGAAACGACTTGGTGCCGAGTTGAGAGTGTTGAGGATAAAGAGAGACAGAGAGGAGGAAAGAAGAAAAGAAGCGATGACTTCAAGAGTCAAAGGAACATACGCTGTTGTAAATGTAGAGAAAGGAAGGGGGTTTTTTATAAAGTAAATCTCCTTATTGTACCCACATCACATACTGCTCATTTTTCAATTCATGATCTATGGTGAGGATAATGAGAGCTGAAAAGGATACACAGTTGCAATAAATAAATACCAAAATCAGATGAAATGAGAGGGAAATAAAAAGATGGTTTAGATGATATACCATACTATCTTCTCGTCATTTTACAATATTATCATGTTATGTAAATAGGTAGCCATATAACGCCACCAAACCCACAACTCACCAGTCACCACCGCAAGACACACACGTTTTTCTCTCTCCTGCCTTTTCCACCCGGTATTCGTCTTGCATGCAGGCGTGTAGTAGGCATGTCGTCATATACCTCCATAGTGAATTTGCCTACTTGGTAAACTGAAAACAAGGAAAGGAAAGAGAGAGAGAGATAAAAACCGGAGCCTACTTAATATAATCCCAGTAAATATTATGGTGATATGATTATGCTAAGAGTATCACACGCTTGCCGGGTAAAGTAAAGGAAGAAAACAAGGTCGTTCCGTCATCTACAGTTAAGCAAAAAGGAGAGGCAACAGAGGAAGTTCCAGCGAAGAAGAAAGAAAAAAGAAGAAGAAGAAGCAGCAAAGCATTTTTCTCTTCTCGCTCTCTCTGCTTTGTCGTTCCCGTTTTCCCTTTCTTTTGCAAGAAGGACCAGGTCTTTGTAAAGAAACTATGCTGCTTGCTTGCTGTTACTTCTACGTATGGAGATGGCTGCATGGTTCCGTAGAAATGATATTGATGATTATCGTCAGTAATGTTTGTGGAGTCAAAATACGGGAAAAAGTCGAAATTGTAGAGGCAGTCGCATTTATAGTGACATTGAATAGTATAAATATTATATCTTATTGCCTTTAGTACCATTATTTTGTTTGAAACACACAAAATGGTATAATATCATATCATCCTGGACTTCTTTTAAAAGAGCATCAATGTGGAATAACATTATTATTATTATTATACAATTGACAGTAGTTTTTGCTTTCAAGTTTTCAGAGGCAGAAATTTGGGCTGTACCATTTATAATATCTCAGTCAGCATAACTTAGTTATCACGACCATCACCATCCTCTTTTTTTGCAGCTGGTTTGGTTGTTGGTTTGAATTGTGTAGAGAGGTATATCAAGATCCACTTGTGCGACAAACAAGTCACTGTAATAATAACAATAATAACATACGGAGTAGTAGAGTCACCCCGATTTCTCGGAGTTTTATGCATGCATCAAAAAACCAATATTACTTATTGCTTTCTCGTTATATGAATGCCTATGTATGGAGAGATGGATAAAAAGGACGATCATCATGAATAGAGGGTTATAATAATATGATGTATCTAAACTGCTCTTTTATATAATAATAATAATCACATGCTGAGCGAAAGAGTAGAGTAGATATTTATTAGTGGAAGAAGAGTTAGCAGCACCAGCAAAAGCAAGCCTTTTCATGCATGCTTTGTATTTATGCCATATTAAAATGTACGCTTTCTGTTCTCTCTCTCTCTCTCTCTCTCTCTTGAATCCTTGCTCTACCCCCTATTCTACTTGAGCAAAGCAACAAACCCGACACCACTATCATCATCATCATCATCGTGATCACCATCTAGCTTTCTGTTTTTTCTCCCTTTCGTCCTTTGCTTGCTGTTTACTACTACATACATACTCAACTTCCATTCTTGGAAAGGGAAAAAGAGTGAGAGTGGAGTAGTTGTTGTAGTAGTATTTACAAAAGCGCATAGAGCTCTTAAGGTAGAAACTCTCAAAAGAAGGAGTATGAATGCATGCATGGTAAATACTCCATGCCAAGTGAAGACGAGAGTGAAAGAGAGAGAGAGAGAGGAAGAGGAAGAGGAAAAAAGGGAAAGAGTTGAGCTTAACGGTTCTGCTGCTACTGCTGCTATTTAGCAAGCCACCGTAGTAAATGTTTTTGACTTTTTACTCTGTGCATTCCCAATTATTATTCTTATTTTCGTTTCCTTCCTCCGTTTTTTTTACCTCAGTAGTACTGACTCCACAGTCCACACTCGACTCCTCCAACTCAACTTGAACTGGCGTATGAAAAAAGCTAAATGGTAGATCAACAGAAAGGGAGAAACGGTGTGTGCTTCTGCTGCTGCTAGTCAAGTCAGTCGGAGAAGAGTCAGGCTCTTTTTTAGGCAATATCATTAGTATGGACAAGGCATAAGATTTTTGAGTAAGCCTAAACTCCCTTCTTTACTTGCTGCTGCCTTCTCTTCTGTTTCTTTATTCTTGTTCGTTTTTCTGGTCTCGTCTCTGGCAGTTGGAGCTCTTGTGGATGGTGCTTTACTCCTTGTCAGCTTTTCATATCTGAAATAATGTAAATGTATTGCCACACCGCACCGCCACCACTGCTGCTGCCACTGCCACACCACCAAACCAGGCAGTTATAACAAAGTAATGTAAGTTATGTCATGAAAAGTTGCTGCAGCAAAGACTTTGCTTCCACCATCTCCATTCTTATTCTTGCC
Organism: Homidia socia; assembly: GCA_036850745.1. Classification (NCBI taxonomy): domain Eukaryota; kingdom Metazoa; phylum Arthropoda; class Collembola; order Entomobryomorpha; family Entomobryidae; genus Homidia; species Homidia socia. Next base: position 4,520 of record JAANSP010000080.1, read on the forward strand.
AATACTACAAGTAATAATATCTGTTACACCACCACCACCACCAATAGTATTAGAATAGTTTATGACGGCTGCAATGTTACCAAGTTAGCAGTGCTTTCTGCTGTTGCTGATACCACCAACCATCATAATAATCAGTATCAGTAAATGTGCGTTGTGCCATGTTGTCAGTCACTCCACTTGTTTGTGTGTCTTGCCTTGTCGTCCTCTTCATCCTGTGTAGTAAAAGGGCACCGTTCTCTCCTGTTCTTTTTTCCGAGGTGCTGTTCCTTCCCTTTTGGAAAACAGGATTGTCCACAGTCCATACTTGATATCCTTTGTGTCTTAACACCCAGTAGTCCTACAGAGTACCAACATATAAAATGCTGTTCCATTATAATAATGTGCATGTAATCCTCCATCCTCGGTAAGAGTACACAACAACATACATATATTTTTTCAAATCTCTTGTGTGTGGTGTACTGCTGCTCTCGGCTGGTGCAGTCGCTTCCACAAACATCTTTCGCCAGCCGCCTCTACTCTGTTTCCTCCTATACTTCTCATTTTAGGAAAATCCTTTACTTGCATTAATTCCTCTCTTTCTTCCGCTCTCACTCGACTGCCTGCAACTTTTATTATATGTATACCTATGTACATGTGCTGGTCTTATAGGTCTTATCGCAAAGGCCCACAGTTCTGCTGCTACTGCTACAAAACCACCACCATATCAGGATTCCATGCTATACTCTTAGACACCCTTCCCATTCCCTCTATCTGAGCACTATTCCTAGTGCGAGCATAATCTTGTAATGATATAGCGTCAAGCGTACACATACAGATAAAGTCCCTATTTTCCATCCGTCGTGTGGTGTGTATATTGTAGAAGAGAGGACCTACATGTTATCATCAAGAACGCACCATGGATGATGGAGGAAAGCAAAAAGGAAAAGTTGTACTTTTGTCAAAAACACATTCATGCCATTCTTTTTTCTCTCTTCTTCACTCACAAATGTTCTTCCAATCTCTCCACATTTTCCCTATTATGCGAGAGAGAGAGAGAGAGAGAGGAGAGAAGAGATGTATGGATGTGAGTAGGTAAGTGAGTGAGCGGTGGTGGTGCTATGCTGCTGCTGGTGAGAAGAGGCGAGCAAGGAGAGAAAAAAATGTTCGCGTGTGTTAAGGGAAGTCTAGTGTCGAGGAAGACTCCAGTCTAGTAGTTACAGAGGAGTGATATTATAATATAAGTAGTGGCTCTGGTGGTGGTGGTGTTGTCTCTATATTACTAATAATAATAGTGTAGTGTACAGCATATTACACAGTTGTTCTTTGGTGGAGGTGGCGGTGGCAAAGAAGGAGTTATACTAATATGCTGCTCTATGCTGCTCCTTCTTCTCTTTTCTCCCTATCTTCTCCTCTTTTTGCATGAATATGAAGGGAAAGAGGAATAACAATGTTCTTTACCAGTAGCAGAAAATATAATATAGGCATTTATATGTATTTTTTTCTCTTTTTTGAAGCAATAGTCGCCTCTTCAGTTTTTCTCAGTGTCCTATCCCACTACTCAGTCACTACTTTACTTGCACCTCTTGTCTAGAGCTGCCTACCAGAGCGTATGTATAGTGGTTAGTAGTAGTAGAGGAATAGGAAGAAGAGGAGAGAGTGAGAAGAGAAAGATGTACATAGGGTAGCAGTAAAGTGCAATGTCTTCATGCATAATGATCATCTTCTCAGATATTGTCAGTCACTTTCATGCTCTGAAACAGAGCTAGCCCAGGCCGGGCCTACTTAGTTTTAGAGGAAATAATAAAAAAGAAGCCAGAAGTTTATAATATGTAATCATAACAATAATAATAATAAATAATAGTATAATATTATTACTACTTCATAAATAATATTACATGCTACTTTTACAAGAAAACAGCAACGCTGCAAAGTAAGTGTGTAACTACAAAAATAATAGTAATGATAATAATAATGAAACTTTCACAGATTACAATGAGCACACTGATTGACGCTAATTACAAAATACTAGTGCTACTAGTAAAATAGCTGGAAGAGAAACAAGATAATTACAAGTGTGGAATCAAGTCATTCATGTTATAGTTGTGTACATTATCGCCATTAAATTGAGAAAGCGGGGGCAGGGCTTACAATAAAAAAAGGTTGTCTGCAAAAATAAAAGTATTATAGACGACCTGCCGACCAGGGCTAAAAAAAGTGCAATTGTCACTATAAATGTTTTCCATGTATCAATCTGTGTCTTATGTCTGTCTATGAACGAAGTATTGTTATTATTATTATCATTATTATTATCATTAATCATTGATAACTAAATTGACTCATTCAACAGAACATTTCAGCTAAAAGAGAGAAAGTGGTACAGGATTCCAAGAAGCATAAAAAGGCCATAAAAAGTGACTCCCACACACTCCATAACATAAGTTGTAGGTATATAAGTTGCCGACAGAATCTTTTTCCCATTGACGTCTGCCTTTTTACCTTCAGTTTTTGACAGTGTTGTTGTTTTGACAGGTACTTGTCAGCTCCACCTTTCTCGTTGTCGCGGACGTGGATTATAATGTGTTGTGTAATTCCTTATATGTGAAATTACACTGATTTTTTTGTGCGAGAGGATCATCATGGCATGTTTGTGAAATTGGTAATCAGTTCTCATTGGAACTCATTATCATAATAAAAGGAAAACAAGTGAATGTGAGTGTGTAACACTGTTCATCATCAACAACCATATATTATTCTGTTCAAAAAGGCAGTGAATTCCTTTTTTCAACCAGTAGTAGAAGCTACAACAACAGCGAGTCAGTAGTGTGATTATTTGACATGAGCACACTCTCTGAGATTCAACAGCACGGCTCCTCCTCCACCTACGAACTATGAATAGTATAAATCATAAAAAAATACTTTATTACCAAAATCCCTCTACAATAAATATAACAGCCTAATATAATAATATTAATAATATTATGATGAGTATACAAAATAAAATGAAATAAATAAATAATCATCTCCTATTGATGGACATGACATGATTCTGTTCACGACAAGAGCTGCTTCACAGAAAGCTATGTTCATGTTGCTGTGGTCATCATAAATCTAGTTCGCCTGGAGTGCTTTTTCCCATTTTTGCCTCCTTTTAAAGTACGATCATGTATGTGCAGCAATAATAATAGTAATGAATGATAGTGCCATAAATAAGAAAACTATCCATTATTATTATCATCATTATACCATGAACTATAAACTGTGTGCCAGTCAAGTATAAAAGAATTTGCAAAAAAAAGCACAGCTCCTACACTGTAGCAGCAGTACCTCAGTTCAAAACAACACCTTCTTTACTGCAACAATAATGATAGCAACTTAACAACACAGCATCAGCAGCCCTAACCACTCTTTCAAGAAATACATTCATTCATTCATACAAATAGTAAAATTTCAGCAAAGCCGTACCAGCGGAGAGAAGAAAAAAATTACCATAAGAAAACAAAGAGATCTACAGAGAGAGAGAGAGAGAGATCAGAAAAAAATGAAATCATCATCAGCCTTTATTTCTATGCAACAGGATCAGCAACTTCAACCTAATCAGTCGCCTAATCATCAGCATCAGCGTCGTTGTTGCTTTAGTGGTGGTGGTGATTCCTCCTCTTGTTCTTGTTCATCATCGAAATCACCATCTACATCTTTCATTTACTACCAAAAAAGATATCAAATTGCAGCTACTTCTCTCCAAAACCATCAGTGTCGTCATCATTCTTCTGATGATCATCCCATCCTCTCTAATTACCATGTGTCCATGTTGTTATTATAAAAAGCCATTTCTAGAGAATTCATAGAAACCAACAAAAAGAAGGAAAAAAAGTACAACGAAGTGTAATATATAGCAGAAAAAATGCAATTGGACAATACATGAATGATGGTGAAATGTGATATGATATGATGATAACTTGTTGTTGGGGATACCATCGTTCATAATAAATAACAGAATTGCGTCCAAAAAACTGATCCTCACTAAAATATAAAGACACAAGAGTAATAAATATAATAATAATAATAACCATTAATAAGTTTTAATCCAAGCACGTTGTTCTTCATCATCTCTTTCACACAAGCTCGCCACAACTCTGCAGAGCGGCATTTGTCCTTTAGCAACTCTCTGTGACAAACCATTGCTCTTCTAGCTGGCTGGCACGCACAAGAAAAAACAACACGAAGAACAACAACAAAAAAGAAGAATACGCCAACAAAAACTTTTGAGTAGCCAGAAAAACCAGGCACATTAATTCAGTTTTGCAGTGATTGTGCTGCGCTGCTGCGACACTCATCATAATCATCATCATTGTCAGTCATTCATTTTGTTGAATAAAGTATGATTAAATTACTACTATTCCGCAAGTAGAGCCAGCTAAAAAAAACTACACGCTAACTAACATGACCGGCATTGCTTCATCATTATCATCGTAGCAAAAAGAAGAATTAGTCAGATTGTTATGAGGAGCATTTATTTAATGATTATACTTGTTGTAGCGTTGTACGGTTCCCAGCAGCAACTTTTATAATATCTTGTACACCTCCTCCACGTTTTCATAATGTTAAAAATCATTATTAAAATAAAAAAATGACTTGATCTCTGATTTCTTATTGTTACGAATCATCGTGTTGCATTGTTGCAACACCATACACTACTGTAACACCAACAGCAGCAGAACAACTCACGGCGACATACCTACACATGACGAAGATTCCAACAAATTATCAACAACAAACAAGGAATATATTATATATTTGCCTAAGGATTTATTTCAATTGGATATCTGTCGGTGTGATGTGAAGATGTGAACAAGATGATACGCCAGGAGCAGCAGTAGTTTAGGAAAATAAATAAATAATGAAAGGAAAAGAAGCGATGGCGAGGTGTTAATAATGATAAGAGGAAAAAGTAGCGGTTGTGGAGCTTTGGTGACTTTAAAGTGGTGAAGCAGGCGACAGAATTATTTGGGACGATATGGCTACTGCAATGATGATAATGCTAGACGACTCTCTGTTCCTCGTCTGTTTGTCCACTTTGCTCCTTGTCTTGTGCTTGACCATGGTGGAAGGAGTAATGTAAACAAAACAAAACAGGGAAAGTGGAGGATAGATAGTAGAGAGACAGGAGGAGGAGAGAAGAGACAGGAACATAATAATAATAAAGAACATTATTATCTGTCATATGTGGGTTATCTTGTTGGTTTAATGTGACTGAGTGACTGTGTAAATGTAGACGTTTAAAAAAGTGAAACTGAATAATAATACTAACCAGTAATAATTTATATAATGATAACCATCACGACAACAATATAGATGACTTATCTCAGGAGAAACAATTTTCATCTTGTCTTGTCTTCAACATCTTTGCTATTATTTTATACAAAATACCTCATTAGCGAGATAATTTACATGGTAATAAAAGAAAGTACATAAAGTAGCCTTTCCGCAATAATACAACAAATTTTTTATAATAATCAACAGGAGGGAGTTTTTGTAACGGTATCTTTGTCTGCTTGTAAAAAAGTTAAGAAAAAAACATCATTGTCGTCATCTGTTGTAAACATTGGCGTAGGATGCTTGTTGAAGTTGACCTGTTTTGATGTTAATTATCTCTGCTAATGCTTATATTATTTGTTTAGGTGATTTGAAGCCATCTTGATTTGGCGGCCATATATGTAACAACATTGTAAAGTTAGTTAATGAAGTTAATTCAATAATTTGTTGTGCAGAGAGGAAGGAAAACAACCAAGAATACGACGAAGGGCTAAATTAAAGGGATAACTTGATAACTAAACGAAACCAAAGCTTTTTAAATTAATAGTTGATTAATCGTCTTGTCAATACAGCTATCGGATGCAGCGAGGAAAAGGCAAAATTTAAATATTTCTTAGAACTTTATATTATAAATGTCGTTGTTAATGGTTGTATCTGTATTCTGCTGTCTCCAGTTGTTTAAAGTAATTTTTTGAGTAATGATGGAAGGAAGGGTTGATGAACACGTATCATAAAATATCTTGAACTGCTGTAAAAGAAAACTGTCGCAAAACCGTGCTACACGTTATTATTGTAAAACAACTGAAAATATAGTCAGTCCTCATCGCATCACACTACCACGTGGTGAGAGAGTATTTTAGCTGTACGTAATGTTAGTTAATTAAGATATGTTCACAAGTAAAGTTATTCTTTTCAAAAGTGGGTACAACATTTATGTCATTTATACTGTCTAGTCTTACGATCAGTTGTGTAGTAGCGAAGTAACTGATTGTTGCTAATTATATATTAAAAATAAATATCGTTGTTGTTGACAAGGACGGTGAAAACCCAAACTGAAAAGTTCGTAAAAAGGAGTAATAATACCAATAATGTAAAAACGTGGTGAGATTTCTTCAGTTTACGGCTTACCGGTACTGACTTAGTGTCTTTGCAATTAGCTGCTAGAAGTAGTACGACGACTACTATTTGTAAGGTTAATTGTCAGCTGCCATATAGTATTCTATACAACTATGTCATTGTTGTCACTGTCAAATTTTAGACGTGAGTTTTCTTAGATATACAACTATCCAGTAATAATGTCCTCGGCGTCCGTTTTTTTCTACAGTTAGTTACATTATAACACTTATATACATTATATAATAAATACATAATATAATTCAAGCAGAAGTTTATGTAAATGTTTTGCCAGTCAGCAGCCAGTGCCATGTAGAGGATCTCGTACATACTTTTTCTTTCAAATATATCAGCAATATAGTATAGAAGACGATTAAAAAGCAAATAATAATTTTGACCAGTCTAATTGTTATTATTAGAAATAATTTACACAACTATTATACGTATGTATAACATAACTGTAATATTGAGAAACTTTAGTTTTAAAATAACTACGTGTTTCCAAGGAGAGACTCGAACAGGTAATACACAGTTATTTTATATAAAAAATTAAGTAGTAAACCTTTTTTTATATATGATTGATGCTAGTTTTCCTTTCTGTTGCTTTCAGGTGACAGAAATTAATGAAGAGAATTTTTGAATTTACAATATTTCTACCTACAACTTATCTCATTATTCCAAGATTTTGAAGAACCTTGAAGTACTATTTTCAAGACTGTTCTCAGGTTTTCATTTTATACGACCACTTAAACACTACTCTGCCATGTAAGCTTTTTGTACTGCAATATACAAGTCATTGACTAATTATTCAAAGATTGAAAACAATGATTTTGAATAATCTTATTTATTTTTGCAGATACAGATTACCTATTGATTGGACCAGGCTCCATTATCTCAACGCTTCCATTCATTCAAAACACCAGAAGCGTCTTTCCGTTTTGCAGTCTATGTAAAAATATATAGATAAGTGCAGCTATATATGCTGGTAATTGATAAATTACTCTATAGCTGTCGCATGTAACAACCAAATGCGTGCACAAATTAAGTGAAGTTTTAAAGAGTGCTTTGAAATGGCAACTCAAAGTGTGTTTAGTGACTTATGAAAGTGCTTCTGAAACAATGTCGATGGTGTTGCTTCACATCACTGAATACAATCTGCACGCAGTTTTGTTGGTCATTTCCTCTGGTGTTCATCCGAGTCATTGTGAAAAAGAATGAATAAGTCATTCTAATGTATTTTTTGTGGTGAGTGAAAGAGGCAATAAAAATGTGGAACATGATGTGTGATGTAATGCCAACCATCTCGGAAGACGGGATTACCCAACGAAACTCACAGTTTGGCTCTGAAGGTTAGTGTATTTACAATTACTTTAAACTTAAATTCATGCAGAGTTAAAATGTTATACGATGGCTTAGGCTTCATCTGCCGAGGTCATAACTTGTACTTTCATATTTTTTTTCGCTGGACCGGGTTCCTTGTCATCATCGAATTTAGTAAGATCAGTTGTTGAAGTAAAAAAGAGAAAACCATTTTTCGTAGCACATGCTGCACATTGACCGGGCGGGAGCAGTGTCACTTTCGTCCAACGTCTGTAACTGATCCATATGTTATGGAAGGTGTCCAACTGCAGAAGTTTGCTTAATTGAGGAATGGTCACTTGATAATCAGTCAGCGTTGCATAATGCATTGCATATAATATTGAGATACAGGAATGCTGAGTATTGAAAGTTAGTGTTATCCGTATTTGATGTGAGAGTAACCACAAAATACGATCGGGGAACCTGTGATCTTGACGAGGTTGGCAGATCAAGATTACTGTAAATATCCAAAGACGTTAGGATGTTTATAACATCACTGATGGCATAAAACATTGCTAAGGAAGGAAATTAATAAATGTGCCTTAAAGCATGCTCTGGTGCTGTCATAAAAGTAGTCACAATAACTACACTTAAGCTTCTCATTTTCTCCATTCCCAACATAATGTTTCTTTAGCGGGCCTAACGGAAGCAGATTCGAATAGCAATTTTGAATATCTTAGGAACACTAACACTTTTTACAAATACTTGCGTTCGTTGCACGTTTGGTAGTAGGACAGTGGACATCTATAACAAACTAATCCGAACATGTATAGTACAAGTTAATCATTCGCGCTGACAGCTATTCGTGTCATGTTTGCATGCAACCGTTGTTCAATCCATATTTAAAAAGTAAGCATGAAGGTTATGTTGATTCAAATATTTTTTTTGCTAGATGCCAACTTTGAGCAGCTCATGGTGTCCATGTTGGACGAACGCGGTAAGAAATGTTCTTAGCCTAATAGTTAATACCTGTGTCCTTCTATGAATGGGTTTATTTAGAGTAAAAAAAAACATAATAATAATCAGGAGCACTGGTGACCGCTCGCGGGGCACTCTCCGAATTTTCTCCCCATTCCAAGGCGCAGGCAGGCCCAACTCCGCTGAATCTAAGGATTAACTAATATTTAAAATTTTGGTTCAATTAGATAAACTTATGGACAGTTTAAGAGAGACTCAAGAACGGTTGCAAGATACAGAAATTAAACTTNGACAGTTTAAGAGAGACTCAAGAACGGTTGCAAGATACAGAAATTAAACTTCAAGAATGTCAAAAGGAACGAGATTCTTTGTCACGGCAACTTTCTGCAAGCCTTCCTCAGGTAGGTCTCCAATAGACTTTCCGTACTAGAACGAATTGTCGCAATTTTTTAAAAAGGAACAAAGTTGTGTTCATAATTAATATGTGCCTGTTACATTTTGCAGGAGTTTGCAAGCCTTACGAAAGAGCTGAACCAAGCTAGAGAGCATCTTCTTGAAAGGGAAGAGGAAATACAGGAGCTAAAAGCTGAAAGAAACAACACCCGAGTAATTTCAAACTTTATATTTATGGCAAAATCTTTTTTGAATTTTCGTCCCTTTTCGATTATTGAAATTTGAAAATGAATTGGTTCATATTTGCAGTTGTTACTCGAACATCTCGAGTGTTTGGTGTCAAGACATGAAAGGTCCCTCCGAATGACTGTAGTCAAAAGACAAGCGGCTGCACAATCTGGAGTGTCATCTGAAGTTGAAGTACTAAAAGCCCTAAAATCTCTTTTCGAACACCATAAGGCTCTTGATGAAAAGGTAAGCACAACAAGCCAAGATATTGTATTCTGAGATAAATCACTCGTATAGCTCAAAAGATACAGAATGTTTTGTAATTTGAAATATTACAGGTTCGAGAAAGATTGCGAGTGGCATTAGAAAGGGTGTCACAGTTGGAGGATGAGTTAACTCAGTCCAAGGATGAATTGCAACAAGTTAAGACCAGTAAAGTCGCATCAGAAAAATCAAAAGAAAATGGGGAAACAGAAACTACGGATGGAGTACAATCAGTCGTCCCAAAGGTTCCTTAACTTTTCTTTTCATCAAACTGTTCTCTACACATTCTGAACATGGCATTTAATTTTAAATTGCTTGTTTTTACTATATTCATCAGAGAGTGTCGAATGGATCAGCTGATGTGGAACCTGATCTAGCAAAGCTTACAGAACTTCAAACTGTACTCGAGAAGCAGGTGAATAAATATTATCGTGTTTGCCATTTATACTCTTGAGCGAACCAAACAACTAACATGATGATTATATTTTATACAGACTTCTGAACTAAGTACTGCACAACGACGGGCCAGCGAATTAAGTAGTAGAATATCAGAATTAGAAGAATCAATGACACGAGGCCAACGAGAATTGAACAGGGCACAAGAGGCTAACATGAAATTACAAAGAGATTTGCGAGAAAATGCCGCCCAGAAAGTAGATCAGGTCAGAATTCATGTGAAAAAAACAAATGTGAATTTATTAACTTTCGATGAATTTTTAATGACGCCAAATTACCCTTGTTTCGAAACAGGAGGAAAGAATCGCTACCTTAGAAAAGCGGTACCTGAATGCTCAGCGTGAATCCACTTCCCTTCACGATCTTAATGAGAAATTAGAGCAGGAACTACAGCACAAGGAAGCTCAATTGAAGCTACAGGAAGAGAAAACCAGGGCCCACCAAGAAAAGTTGGAACTCGCAGAGCAAAAGCTTGCTCAGTTCTCGAAAATGCCAGATATGGAAGAAGAGCTCAAGCAAAGATTACAAGCATTGACTCAGGTAAAATTAAAAGCATTTCCTTTACTACGCCAGTAAGGAGATGATGATACATGTGTGGAAAGGTTTAATTTTTTACTATTCATATTCTTTTAGGCTCAGGAAAGGCATGGGTCTGCGGAAGAGAGAATTGCAAGACTGGAGGCGCAGCTCGAAGAGAAAAGCACAGAACTGGTACGGCTTAATCAGCGTCTTAGGGTAAACGAAGATCACAACTCTAGGTTATCTGCGACTGTAGATAAACTCTTGGCAGAATCCAATGAACGTCTTCAAGTACATTTACAAGAACGAATGCATGCGCTTGATGAAAAGAATGCACTTACGCAAGAGTTGGAAAAAACTAGAAGATATATTGAAGATCTTCAAACAGAAAAGGTAATTGACATTGTTTTACCTGTAGCTTTCCATCTTCTTTACAAGTACTCAACGTTTCTCTCTCTCTCTCTCTGTTTTTCTCGTTAGGCTGAAATGATGAAAGAGGTAACCAAGGCGAGGTTAGAAGTGGAGAGCTGCAAAAGACAATTATATCAGCAAGAAATTGCATATAACATACAGCAAACCGAGGCGCTGACAAGAAGCTTGAGTCCGACCTCAGCCGAGGCTGCAGCATTTGTACGGACCAGTAGCCATTCTAGTTTTGATACGCATTCACTTCCACGTAAACTGGGAAGACATAGGATGGAGGATGAGTCTGCAAAGGTGAGCTTTGTAAGAACCTCGGAAATTAAATTACATTTACATTAAAATCATAAACAAGGAAGCTTATCCTTTTCCAACTCGATTGCTCTCAAAATTGCATTACCTTTGTTTTACAGATGGATGCTGAATGGGACACCGTGGAGCAGGCTCAGGCTCAGGTGTTAGCAAATGTACAGCAGGCATTTGACTTGAGTGATGCCGAAGCTGACGATTCCGAGAGCATTTTTTCGGTCGCTGATGTTCTTTCTCCGTCACAGCAAACTGACGCACAAACGCTAGCATTAATGCTCCAAGAGCAGCTAGACGCCATAAACAACGAAATTCGGCTGATCCAAGAGGAGAAGCAAAATACAGAGGCACGAGCCGAGCAACTTGAATCTCGAGTAGGCTCTATAGAGCACGTAAATATATTATCAAGACGGGGAATGTATGACAGACCCTTGTCACCTCCACTTAGCGGTCGTAGTCTAGAAATGGGCGGAAGAGGTCTAGACCGACCGCCTTCACCGTCGTTAAGTGGTCGATCGACTCCCCGATCCAATCCTTCCCCCCAAAGAGATTATCTGCACAAATTTCATACGGTAAGAAAGAGTAGTAATTCAAAAGGTGACAAGACACATTTACTATTTTGCTTTCATATGGCCTCAATTGAATGCATTTTTCACTTGGTTAGGTTCCAGCTTCTCTTTCACCCGGCAATTACTATTCATCACCCGGGCAAATGAGCGATCCCATGGTTCAATCACAAATGTATCATCAAAGTAACTTGACCATGCCTGACATGGGGATGGTACTCGGGATGAAGCCAGATGTGAGTCCTCCAACACCCAGGTCCCTTCGTTTAATGCCCAACACATCTGGATATGGTCAGAGTTCGGAAGAGCTAAGAAGAGCAGCTACAATGCAAGGAATGGGAATGATGCAAGCGTATGGGCAAGACAATATGCAGTCACAACATTATAATCAAGGTGCCTCTGGAAGTCAAGACCGAGCGGGAATTGGAGGTCTCAATGTGACGCCGTCTGCTGCCGCAGCCATGGCTGCAGCCAAAAAGAAAGGACTTAAATCTTCCCTTGGTAGACTGTTTAGTAAAAAAGAAAAGGTAATGTGAACGTAATTACGTGGCAGGACCAAGTAATAAATGCAGTATGTAATGTTACAACTAATCCTGTTTTCATTTCCTAGGCAAAAGGCAAAGATGTTATGTATGACCATGGAGGTTTTGACAGTGAAAGTTCCATAGGGAGCGATTCACTTCCTACTCCTGTGATGAGTACAAGCAGTCTTCCTGTAGTTCCGCATTCGATGAACTCCACTCCACAAGTAGCAGCGAAGGCTGATTTCGACCGAAGAAAGAAACGAAAGACAAAATTACTGTCTGAAGCAATGAAAGCAGGGACACCATTTGCTCTTTGGAATGGACCCACTATTGATGCATGGCTGGAACAGTGGGTGGGCATGCCGGCGTGGTATGTGGCTGCGTGTCGAGCAAACGTAAAGTCTGGGGCAATTATGAGTGCCCTTAGTGACACAGAAATACAACGTGAAATAGGAATAAGGTTAGGAGGGTTCAATTTCTTTTTTATGTCTGTGTAAAATAATATCAAAATCTTATCGAAAAATGTCTGAAAAAAGAAATCTTTTTGAATATTTAGCAATCCCCTTCATCGCTTAAAATTAAGGCTGGCGATACAAGAAATGGTGTCTTTGACGAGTCCGTCTGCCCCAACAGCGTCTAGAGTGGCTCACTTAGCTTTTGGGGATATGAATCATGAATGGATCGGAAACTATTGGCTTCCGTCTTTAGGTTTACCTCAATATCGCACAACTTTCATGGAGTGCTTAGTGGATGCAAGAATGTTGGACCATTTAACCAAGAAAGATTTGAGAACACAGTTAAAAATGCATGATGCTGCCCACAGGTACCCTTTTCGAATCAGAATACATTTTTTGTAATAGTAATATCTAGTTAATTAAGACAAAAACATGCATATTTTTTATTTTGTTTAAATTACAGAAATAGTCTTCATTTTGGAATTATATGCTTAAAGAGGTTAAATTACGATCGTAAACTGCTGGAAGAAAGAAGACGAGCCTGTGAGAATGAGAATACTGATCTGTTAGTTTGGTCCAACGAGCGCATTATCAAATGGGCTCAGTCCATCGGTCTCAAAGTAAGGCATATTATTATGTCCATAATTCTCATCAATGTTTGAATACATAGCACATTTGTTATTGACGAAAAATGTCTTCTTTTCCTTTTTCTAGGAGGTTGCAATGAATTTACAAGAGTCAGGTGTCCATGGTGCTTTAATTGCCCTTGATGAAACTTTTGACCACAATGCTCTTGCTCTAGCTTTACAAGTCCCTTCACAAAATTCTCAGGTATCATCCTTCACCTAGTTAAAAAATTACCTAATAGTTAAATATTTGCAATATCCTTATGGAATTTTAACTAGTAAAACCTCACATTCTCTTCTTTTCTAATTTTTAGGCTAGACATGTCCTTGAACATGAATTTCAAGGTCTTCTTACTATGGCCGTAAGTCATATTATACGAAACATTTAAATATAACATTAAATTCATACTTTCAGTCACATTAAGGTCCAACATTTAATTCATATTACTTTAATTTTCCCCCAGGCCGACCGTGGTGTTGAGATGAACGACCCTTCTTGACCCATAAAGATGGCACAAGTCTAAAACTAAAATAATGAATACTCAATTTCTCTAGGGCATTGAAAATATTTACATTTTAAGACATCCTATTTGGCGACAAAAGCAGATTTTTGAACCAACGCTAAACTTTTTTAAGAAGCCAAAGATTTTATGGGAAAACACTGAGACCTGTGACAAATACATACATATAACTATATGCATAAGGAATAGAAATAATGATATAAATTATATTTGGTATGATAGGTATTCATATTTATTATTACACTAGGCAGTACATTTTTGTGACTTAAAATAAATTCATTCTACTACTACCACTATAATAAAGTTGTCGTCAAGGTAGCAAGTACCAGTTTAAGTAAAAATACTAGGATACAAGATAACATACATGTAAGGCAACAGAAAGAATTACGAAAGAGTGGCATATCTTTTTAGATAATTTCTAAAAGAAACAAAAAATTACTTTTACTTTGTCTGAAGATAAACTATAACTTCTATTTCCTTGAGTAATTTTCAAGATGAAAGATAGCAAAGAAAAAAGAAACAGTATTAGTTTTGACATTTAAGAATTTGTAACAATTGTACTATTTACTTACGATCGAAGAAAGAAAGAAAAATATCCTTGATATTCCTATTTATATTTCTAAACTACTAGTACTCCAACTGCAACTGCATGCACGTAATACTTATATATAGTCATGTATGCACATGTATCAGCAGCTTCTATGTTATTGTCTTTACAAAAAGCTGGATCGTTGTTGTTTTCTACACAAACACTAAGAAATCACTCGGACATTTTATCTTTATATATGTAAAACTTTAAGCAGCTCTACAAAATGACAGAATCTCCCTACAGTTATCTATTTGTACTTGTTTGTATTTTCAATTTTACACACGGACACACGCAATCATTATTTCAATGCCTTTGACTGATTGTGAGAAAAGCAGCTTACAAAATCTACTAAAAGAATGAGTTAGTGAATTGCAACAATATCATGTTGGCGTCACGAATCGATGTTTCATAGATGAAATGATACTTAAAAATGGGGAGAAAAATCGGGCTCTATTGCTTAAAACTTAGCTCATTTGATTATCTATGTAGAAAAAAAGCATACTACTGACGAAAGATTTATTTTTAAATCATATTATTTTCAAAACAAAAATGGAAAGTATTTAATTGTGTTTACAGTGAATACATATACATCAGCTATAAGTGCTATTTTATAAATTGTACATAAACTCACGCGGGTTACCTAATATAATGTTGCAGCTAGCAGACTTTTTACTTTTACTATTGCAAAAATATGCACAAGACAAGGTTTCTAAGCTGACAAAAGAGAAGACATGGAAAGTTTTTTAACGCTGCTGCATCTTTGCGAAATTTAGATAGGCCGAGGCCGACAAGGATGGGAGGAATTAGTTTACAATTAAAAGGCATTTTTTAGTATTTTATGTTTATACTCATTGACTTTATCTGAAGAATTAAGAGTTTAAAAGCATTTAGTCACTCTGGATAGCAGTAGCATTATCGTTTGCTACAAAAAAGTCAGCTATCACAACAATAATTATTAATAATAATATTTTAATGCTCCTAGATTTTTATGAAATATGCATTCTTTTACAATGGTTTTTATACTTTTATTTAATTTTTCTTGAATCTTTTTTACTTGTGAACTGATAAAGCTGACAGTAGTAAAGACGATATATAAAAATGTTATATATTATTATTATTATTATTATTATTATTGTATGACAAACAAATGTAGTAGATAGTTAAACAGAAAATGTTTGCTGTTTATGTATTCTCACCGTAGTATTATTTCCTAGTTGAAGCCCGAATGATAGTTTGAAAAACTACAAATAACACTCCATCTAATCTATTGAAATTATTATTATTATTCATGTTCCAATTACCCCCCTTGGATTGATGGTAGCATTGTAGCAATTTTTCTCGTCTTACTGTCATCTGTTGGTTGTTGAGGTCAATGCTACTTCATCAGATTTTTTAAGATTGAACCAGAAAGGAAAATCTTGGAAAATGGGCTTGAATTTTAGAGTCCTTGATACCCACAGAGATGGAAAGAGAGTATTAAAAACTATTAAACTACCGACAGAGAGTATTAAAACTCTGTTTAAAAATGTTCACCTGGAGAGGAAAAAAAGTGTACCCTTTTTCAGATAAAATATAAATATAGCACTTTTTATTAATGTGTGCAGCCGTTTACCCACATTGTAACAAATATGCAATTTAAAAAAGAACAACACATCAGCAAAAACAACAATACGTATAATTCATATCCATTATTTAAACTTTTAGAGACTAATAATGATACCAATAATGTTAGTAGTACTACCATCATCACGAACAATCATCACAATTAAGTAATAGTAGAATCCCAGTAACACAGTGTGTCAAATGGGTAAAATTCACAGTGAATGCTTTTTGATGAACCTTTTACATTTATTAGCAAATAATATTGTACTGTGCAGTGTGCAATCAATTGTTACTACATACACGTAAAATGAAATACAAACATCCTTCTAACAATGCATACTACCCACTTGTAATATGACCGAAACATAGTATACAAATAAAAAAGAATGGAAGCAAGGAGGACTTTGATAACTTCCAGAAAGTCATAACAAAAGAATTTAATAATAGTAATAATAATACTACTATGGGCCATCTTTTTGAATAGACAGATTAATGTAAAAAAAGAAAAAAACTTAATTACTGGTTATAATTATACCTCCACGTACAATTAACATGCGTACTACTAATAATAATGAATAATGTAATAATAATTGTATCGTAAATGGTCATTAAAATTTGTACTAGTGTGTGTAGCATATTTATTTTTTAATCGTTCACACCAAATGAGTAGAAATGATTTGGAAATAACTCAATAGCAGAAAACAAGTTTAAAAATTATGTCTCTAAATGTTCGGAAATGCCGAATCTATTTGAAATGTTAGACATACATACAAGCTATCGTAAAAACACTTTATTTATTACTATGAAATCAGTATCATTAAATACTTGAATACAGAGCTGTTTCTAGTTTTCATAATCATCGTCGTGGGGGTAACTACTTCTAAACTCTTTCTAAAAAAACAAACATTTTGTGAGACATCTCTCTTCTTCCTTTTCAAAATGATTGCGAGCCAGAACACAAGGATAAATAATAACAACATTGTTATCCTCTAGTTACCAATTTAAAAAAGCACTACTGTTACTCCGTACGAAATACAAGCAGATAAGCAAAGATGAAGCAATGCAAAATGATAAGATATTACTACGCATTTACTATAAATTTTAATGAACTATAATAAGGTATAAACAATAAGATTGATACTTTATATATATTACATGCAGATAACATAATATACTTTTAAAAAGTGATTAGATGGATTTACAATTTTTAAAAAAAGGAAGGAAGAACAAAAGAATATTCTCTCTATAACACTAACGGGAAAAATAGATTGATAAATTTGTCGGCAAATAAATAATTAATGAGAGGACTATATTATAGTTTTTAAAATGTAATAATAATAACAATAACGTACTGCATATATAAAATTGTGTGGAAAATAAATAATTTTATGGTAATAGTAATGAATATTATAAATATATATATTACATTTTGAAAGTAATGACACATACAATATGATATATAAATATATTGTAAGTTTTATGCATAATGAATGTACTGTGGTGTTCATTTGTATGTCTTTAAAAAAGTTATTAAATATCAACATATGATATATAATATGATAAAAAACCGTGTATGTACAATACAATGTACATTTTTTTCTCACTCTCCTCAGACGCCACTTTTAATAATTTTGTGCATGTTTTTTTCTTTTCCATTGCAAATTGCAATATTCTATCGTCGCAGGTTGCACACATTTTGACTATTTTTGACTTGATTTTTTATATGAATTTACTGATCGGTTTCTCAAAGATTATTAGCAGGTGGTACAAATAATAATAAATAAAAATCAACACGAGAAACGAAAGTTGATGGTCTTACGAAATTTATTCTCCAAGAATTATCCATTCCTTTCGTCTTTTTGAAATGTAAGTGATTCAGCTATGGCTGCATTTTTCTTTTTCGTTGCTTATACTCTTGCATTAATAATTTGTACTACTGAGTAACGTATGCCGTTTAAGTGAAACACGTGTTTGCGAAGCAACGAAAGACAAAGTTGCCAAAAGTATGTACAAAAAACTTTTAGGGAACACCACCTTGTACCATTACCAAATGTAAACTGGTAAATCGCCAGACATAACTAATACAAACGAGTCAAAAACTTCATAATTCATAAGGGTGAAAATATTCCAAGAAAAAATAGCTCAGGAAATGTATTCAAAATTTGAAACTTCAATTGATATATTGCTTTTACCAAAAAATGTTTGCATACTAGGATTTCGCGAACTTGTCCTGAGTTTTGACTACGTGTGTCTAATAAGCGGAATGGATGGAAAAAGTACTTTCCCTTAATTAAATTATTACAAGTTGCATCATGCATGGCAAGAATTGTGTTTTGCATAAACGTTCATCGCTGAGAAAAACAACAAAGCGCTTGCATTGCAAGTTGGAATTGTAGAGTTGGCAAATGACAAGCTTTGGTTTGTTTCTTGTTAAGTATCACGTGAAGGATGCCTTATAAATTTGGTCTGCCAGTCTGTACTGCAGCTTACGCTATATAGCTCATATTACATTTACCTCTTTGCCCAACAGACTTAAAATTTAATGTGCCTGCAGAATCTTTAGTGCAGTTCCCAGGTCAGCAGCCTCTGTTGACATGCTGGCAGGTCTACTAGACCAAGCCTTAAGGGTTCGTTAGAATAGAACCTAACTTGATACTTGATTTAAGATATTTGAAAAACTAGTTTAATATAAGGCCTATGTATACCTAAATTTGTTTTGTTATAATGCTGTCAAAAAGGAAGTATCAAGATGAACTCAAGTTGAGTTGAGTTACTCAACTATACCGGTATATATTCTTTGTCGTCGTGTGTCGTGCGTGTGTAAATATTTCTTAATTTCTTGTGAATACAGTAATAATAAGTATAAGGCAGATATTATACTGGTAGACTATCAGTGGTATTTTTTCGTAGTGTATCCTAATCCTAATTCCTGTACCGACCGACCGACCAATAAAAACATGTGTGTGTGTAATTGACTTGTGCTTGTGCATATTATGCTCGGTTGTAGGTTGATTTTTATACTTCTTCCTCATGATGGGATACAGTTTTCAGTCAGACGGGGATACGATACACGTAAATAGCAAGGTACAATGTGCATCTATGCGGTCCAAAGGTCAACTGGTCACTCACTTTTTTGTACACACAAAACAGTTTTAAAGTAGAAGAGCAGAAGAACTATGAACTCAGTAGAACACACATATCTACTTTTGTTATCGCAACATTCGCAATCACAACTTTGACTTGAACGTTGAAGGTTGTTTGTTGTGGTTTTATTGTCTGTGAGCAACATTGAGTCTTTAGCAGTTAAATAATTCATTCATGGGAAAGTCAAACATATATTCATTGACCATTACCATTGGATTTTGCATTTTCACCGGATTCTGTTGATGCTGCTTTCCACACTCTGCCGCAGCAGTTGATGTGTTAGTGATATCACTGATCAATGTTGAGGAAAAGTATTTATACACATTCTGTTGTTCAGAGAGGACGTAGATAATTAGCAGAGAAAGTCTTCAATGTAACAATAGTTTTCCTATGTGGTTGGTTGACAAAAAATAGTTTAGTCATTAAAAAGATTTTATCATCATTTCACCTTAATCGTGAATCCCTCAAAGTAACTTGGTTAGCAAAATAAACGTGGGTGGACAATGGCGCTTATATTAACTCGTAGATTGGTTTTAGGCAAGTTGTAAACATTTTACAATATTGGTTTATTAATCTATTTATTCCGTACGAGAATGAATTATGGTGAATGAAATATTACAGTTTGCTCAAATTCACGTTTTTATTTAGGATCATGCTCTCGAATTCCCAAAATAAAGTCCAGAGCATATTCTACGGATCCGACTACTCCGAAAATTACAACCCATTATACAGTACATCCAAGAGAAAAGGATGCGCGCTGGAAAGGTAATTAGGACTTGCCACATAATTTGATTACCAAATAATAAGTTGAGCCACATCAACTGTTACGGAAGAGCTCTTTCTTTGATATTTTGTATGATATTTTAAAATCCTAATATATTTATTTTCGTAGAGGTTGACATGGAACGTGTTGCAGATGAGGCCGACGTCGTGATTGTTGGTGGAGGACCGGCCGGCCTGTCAGCCGCCATTCGCTTGAAACAGTTGGCAAGTGAAAAAGGAACTGAAATTCGCGTTTGTGTAGTGGAGAAGGCTTCCGAAATGGGGGGTCACATTTTATCTGGTGCTGTGATAGAACCTAAAGCATTAAACGAATTGCTACCTGATTGGAAGGAAATGGGAGCCCCTTTGAACACTCCTGTAAAAGAAGATGTCTTCAGTTTTCTAACAGCTACTTCCAGAATCCCAATACCTATCCCGCCAGGCATGCCTTTACACAATCATGGCAATTACATTGTTCGACTGGGCCATGTTGTGCGATGGTTGGGTGAACAGGCCGAGGCTTTAGGAGTCGAACTTTATCCGGGCTACGCAGCTTCTGAGGTTTTATATGACTCCAATGGAGCAGTAAAAGGAATAGCAACAAATGATGTAGGTATTGCAAAAGATGGATCCCCCAAAGATGGTTTCGAACGTGGAATGGAGTTTCATACAAGAGCGACAGTTTTTGCTGAAGGATGTCATGGCCATTTATCCAAGGAATTAATCAACAAGTTCAACTTGAGAAAAGATGCAGAGCCACAATCATACGGAATCGGACTGAAGGAGGTATGGGAGATTGACCCGGCAAAGCATCGTCCTGGCAGAGTTGAGCATTCTGTCGGTTGGCCAATGGACAAAAACACGTACGGTGGCTCTTTCCTGTACCACCTAAATGATGACACACCTCTTGTAGCCTGTGGTTTTGTTGTTGCATTAGACTACACAAACCCGTATTTGAGTCCGTTTAGAGAATTTCAACGCTGGAAACATCATCCATTTATTAGTGCCACTTTAGAAGGAGGAAAGCGGGTTGCTTACGGAGCTCGAGCATTAAATGAAGGTGGTTTCCAAAGTATCCCAAAATTGACATTCCCCGGAGGTTGCTTGATCGGATGTAGTGCAGGGCTCCTTAACGTGCCTAAAATTAAGGGTACACATAACGCAATGAAGAGTGGAATGTTGGCAGCCGAAAGCATATTTGAAGAACTGTCAAATTCATCCGAGGGTATTATTGAGCCCACTCGTTATCCGGAAGCGCTTAAATCTAGCTGGGTATGGAAGGAACTGAAGGCTTGTAGAAATGTTCGTCCAGCCTTCCATTCATCTCTTGGTCTGTACGGGGGCCTCGCTTACACAGGAGTATTTTATGGAGTGTTTAGAGGCATGGAACCTTGGACCTTGAGTCACGGCGGAGCCGATTACAGTAAACTTAAAAAGTTATCTGATGCCACTCCAATCGACTACCCTAAGCCTGATGGTGTCCTAAGTTTTGATTTGCTCTCTTCTGTTGCTTTAACTGGCACAAACCATGAGGGCGACCAACCTGCACATTTAACATTAAAAGATGATACAGTTCCGGTAAAAAGGAATCTAAAAGAGTATGGTGGTCCTGAGGCACGATTTTGCCCTGCAGGTGTTTACGAATTTGTTCCCGTTGAATCCGGGGAAGGTGAGAAATTGCAAATCAACGCTCAGAACTGTATTCACTGTAAGACCTGTGATATCAAAGATGTGTCGCAAAATATTAATTGGGTTACCCCAGAGGGTGGTGGTGGACCAGCTTATAATGGCATGTAAAAGTATGCGTTACTTGAGTCATGAAACTACATTCATAATCGTCAAACCATTATTTAAAACGTTTATATGCAGTCATTGTTTGAGTAATTTAAAATCATTCGAGAGGTATACTATGAAACTGTGTATGTTTGTTTACATTTTAAAATTTAAAAAAAAGAAATAAATTAATGCAGTAATAATGCTGTACTCAACAATCTCAACCAAATCGTTTTAAAGTTTCTATTTATATTATTATTATATACTTGTAGTAACAATTCATTTATTTTTACTTAATTGCTAAAAAGTTTCACATGGTTTACGGTATTCGAAAAAAACTAAATTATTTTAAAATTGGTATTACACCTATTACATTATAATATTCAACTATCAACACGATCATCTCCATATAATAATAATAGTAATTCATCATCATGATAGTAATTTTACCTTTTTAAACTATTTCCATCCTTAAATCCATAATATTCCTCGATCGACCGAATTTAAAATAAAACGTAATCATCCATCGTAATAAGTATTAAGAAGAAGTTAACTCTAGATAATATATAACGCACAATATCATCATAAAAATCAATTCAATTCATATCACTAAATACATATTGCAAAATACTACGTGACAATATTCAACTAAAAAACTAAAAATCATATAACATACAACATATATATTTATTTTCTCCATCTTTCTTAGTAATCATCATCTAGTACTTAATGGCATGATCATCAATATCATCATAAAGCCTAAATATCACAGTTAAAAAAACTATAACACTCTAACTATAAAACAAAGAGGGTAGCACATTTTTGCATATAAGACAATAATAATAAGATCTACGTGTATATTATTATTTAATAGTTTATATTTTTTTTTCTTCTTCAGCGTTTTTACGTCGTGTATGTATGTATGTATATATAACCATCATTGTGATATGGTAATAATAATTCTTGAGTCAGTCTTCACAGTATATTGTTCCATTACTCAATATTCGATATAATAATATTCAATAAGAAAAAAAACATGACAAAGAGTAATAATGATAAAACAGTTGAATAACAATTATTGTGATAATATCATAACAGATTTTTTCTCGATTTTTTGTGTATATTTTTCAAAAAGGGAGTCAACAGGCATAATAACTAGTAAACATAATAGATCAACGTATGAAGATAACATGACTTAACTCTACCCTATACAACTTTAAAATGCATACGACTGCAGTAAAATTTTTCTTTTCTTCCATTTCCTTATCTATATAACTTGTACAATAATTGATAATTAGAATAATAATATTAATAATAATAATGATAATAATGATAATAGGTAGATGAAGAGAAAAAAATATGAAGTTTCATTAATAATGTGTATATTACAGTGTACCCTAAGTATCCTCTTTAGAGCCCAATCGGTGGGACTTGAATATAACGGTAAATGTATAAGCGATAATCCTTAGATGCCAACACGACAGATCCATCATCCATGAGTGCAACGTCAAAGCACTGGGCGTGCTTTACTTTAGACTCCAATGCTGACACTAGCTGTCCATCCTTTTCAAAAATGAGAAAAAGGAAATTTTTAATAACAGGGGAAAAGTTTAATGAAATGTGTTACGTCCAGATATTCTACTATAGTTGCGAATAGCATTTTATAGCACGAGGTGCAAAAACTTACTTGAGTAAAAATGGTCAGGTTGAAGTTGTTGTGGTTGTCAGCAACCAAAATTTCTCCGTTAGCGTTGATCCCAACACCAATGGGATAGTTAGTAAGTCCTTCACCGCCAATTTGGCGGAGGAAAGTTCCCTCGTAGCTGAAAACCTTGACGCAGTGAGCCCGGTTGTCGGAAATGAAAATTTCCTGGGAGTCATTTACAACCACGCCATTGGGGAACTCGAGATGCTTCGAGCAGCCAAACTTGTGTAGAACTGTGCCCATTTGATCAAAGATTATAACCCGCATCACCTGCAAGTGAAAGAAAGTACAGAGGCAAAAAATGTAAAAGTTTGTTATATATATTTGCATGCTTAGCATTAACATTATCATTGTTTTCTGCATAGTATTATGAGGGCAGTGATGAAAAGTTGAATAGTAATATAGTCAATGGAAGTAAACAATTCAAGAATATACACAATAGGACCTTACAACAAATCATCTCTTTATATAGAATAAAATTGTTAATTTTCTTTCCTGTCATACCTTGCACTCGACAACAACAATGCGTCCTTTATTGTCTACTGTAATTCCTCTGGGATGTTGTAAAATGTTGGCCCCAAATTTGCGGACAAATTGCCCATACTGGTTGTAAATTTGGATCTGGTGAGTGGGAGACCTTTCTGTAACCACTATGTCCCCAGTTGGTCGTACGACAGCTACACGATTTGGATATAACAACTGTCCATCCCGTTTGCCGCATTCACCAAATTGAAATTTGAAGCGTCCTTCGCGATCGAAAATTTGGATACGATGATTGTTCGTGTCCGCCACAATTATTTCATTGTTCGCGTTGACAGCCACTCCAGATGGTTCAGTAAATTGTGATTCGGCAGTTCCAAACTCACCGAATTTACAGTGATAAATCATCTTCTGGCGTTTAATTGCCGGTGCTTTAGGAAAAGAGAATGGAGCCATCAATTTCGATGTGAGTTCCAACAACGGATCATTGTTTGTGCCAGAGCTCGGCGGTGAAGAGAAATTACTTCGGCTGTTGCATGAAAAATCTTTGTACCCTGATTCCAGAGGGAAAGAGACAGAAAAGAGTGAAAATTGATCAAGGCCAAGAAAGACGAAGAACAGGATAGAGAAGACAATAGAACATAAAGAGCATGAAAAAAGGACCAAAAAGGAAGCAAAAAAGGAAGACAAGACAACATACATGCACATTGCACACAAAAAAGGAGGACAAAATATAAATATAAAAAAAGTTGCCAATACCATTCTGGTATCCGCTATCAGATCCAATCGACCATTTGGAGTAAGAGCACTGTCCACTAACATCCAGTTGGTTGTATGGGGTGGAAGTGAGCTCTCCACCACTCAATCGCTTCGAAAGAAACATGGAATCTTGGTGGTGAGTACTGCCATCATTAGAACTGCTGCTCCCTCCGCTGTCCATGCCAGTAAGGACGCCTCCACCTCCACCACCGCCATTGACACAACTGCCATTCAATGAAGTGGACAATGAATTCGAAAGGCCATTCTGATGACCATTAACTTGATAGCCATTGACCTGCGGGATGACCGAGCCATCGCCAGGTCGAGCAATGGGGGCTGGTGGCTGTTTCTTGATGTTATTGTTTGGTGTCACTGCGTCATTTCCCACTCCTGCCCTGATGAAACCCAGAGTATTGCGAAGGGCAGCCTGAACTGCAGAGTAATTAGCGACAAACTCGAGATCGCCTGCAGCAGCTGTTGACATTGCAAATGAGGGCTCCGGAACTCCCGCAAGAAGCGCTTGCAGTCGGGTCTCCAATAGTTTCTTAAACACCAAAATTTGTGGTGGTGATGCATGGCCCAAAAGTCTTTCCCCGAATTCCACCGTCTGATACATCCGATCGAGTGTCTCCTGAACTCTCTGAGTAACCACTGAGAGGGTTACCTGACGACTTATATATAGATTCTCCAGCTCTTTCATCAGCTCACCCTTCCTTTCGTCCAGTAGAGTCCGGTAAAAGTTGAAAGCCTCTGAAACCTCATTCTGGGCTTTGGAGTATTGCGATTGAAGACGTGCAGAAGCTGTTTCGAAGGATTTGAGCACGTCGTGTAAAGCGACGGACTTCATCCGGAAATCGTGAATGTACTGGGAGAGATGTTTCACGTATTTTGTCTGACAATCGGCCAACGCTTCCGTCTCGTGAAGGGATTTTGGGTGCTCTGTTGCCACACATTCTGGACAAGCCGGAATAGCACAAGTGCGACAATAAAACTGAAGGGTTTCTCCTTTGTGCTGAGTGCATGATACTTGTCTCTCCAGAGTCATCCCGAACCCGTTCTCTGTCCCAGGCTATACAATAATGAACCATTAAAACAAACCAACCACATATTAGTTACTTTCACATGTAAATATTAAAGACCAAACATAATAAATAGATAAGTTCACAATAAGTCCTAAATGTTAATTATTCTACTCTACTCAAATAAACGTTTGTTAGTTTAAATACAAATTTACAGTTTACTGCAAACAAAACTACACTATTAAAAAACGCTATAATTTTTTAATGCATTATTAGGAAGGTATTTGTGAGTGATAATTACGCATTGTAGGAAACATTCGCATTTTTACGGAACCCTCCAACAATGTTTTACATTACCGGTGTTGTTGTCGTTAAGTACACATGTAGGCTTGTCCAGGGGTGTCGAGAAAATATGTCTGATTTTTTTTGAATGAATGTCCGTATTTTCATTTACGTATATAGTAAGTTTGTTTGTACCTCAGGATCTACGATGATGACAACGCGGTGACCCTCAAAGCAGTGCATGAACTGATGAGCCATGACGCAATTTGCGCATAACAAGTTGGAACAGTCGAAACAGCGAGCGACTGCTGAGGATTCTCTGGATTTGCAGCCGGTGCAATAACCCCTAGGTGGGCTGCCTGCACCACTAAAATTGTCATTCTCACTGTCGTTAATAAACTCCGCTCTGTCACCGATGCCATCGCTACTAGGACTGTTACTGCTATCGCCCAATACTTTCCTCTCAACCATATTGCAAACAGCGTAATCAGGTAACAGCCCTTCAATTCCCTAGTTTGTTGAACAGCACCAGTATTTACAAAATAAAAATCTCAAAATGGAAATTAACTACCTACTTATTTATTTAATATTGAGTAGGATGACAGACAGTAAAAAGAAGAAGAGTAAAAAAAGGTCACAGGGAAATGTCAATCAACCAAGTATATAGAGGTTCGAAGATTAACTTGAGTTATGAGAGTCCGCATTCTTCCATATTTCCATTTTTAGAAAAAGACTTCGTGTTTTTGTAGCGAAAGCAAAAAGCTATTATACTATGTTTATTTAACAAAGCAAATCCTAATTTAAAAAAGCATTTTTCAGTTTGATAATAAAGTGTGGGTGCGAGCAAAGTGATTATTAGCAATTTTTCAGTTTGATAATTAAGTGCGGGTGCAAGCAAAGTGATTATTAGCAATTTTTCAAACATTTAAATGAAAGTTCTACAAGTGAATAGTGGTTAACTCATGCAAAAGAAACAAGAGAAATAAAAAATTGTCAGGTGCAATAAAAGCTATGAACTAGAAGAAAATTGTTGCTGCGTAAAGCAAGGTTTCGAAACAAAAAATTTGGAGGTGCATACAAAATCGAAATGACTACCACTAAAGTTAGACGAGATACAAAAAGTAGCAAAGTAGTACAGAAAATAAATAAATGGGAATAATACATAGATTTAATTTTTTAACAAATAGACAAACGCGAGTACCTGAGAGCTCAATGTACACTCCAAACGACAAGATGGGCATATCAAGCGATCTCCGACGTCTTGAGCCTTTTCCAAACAGTCTTGACAGAATGTGTGTAGGCAGGGCAGTACCTTTGGCTTGTTGTAAGTCTCATGGCATAGGTTGCATTTAATGGAAATACCACCAACACCGTTGCCATCACCTCCAATACCACGGGTTGGGGATTGAGATGGGATTCCATTCCCAATAAAACCTTGCTGATGTTGCTGCTGCTGCTGCTGCTGATGATGATGATTTAGTTGGCTGCTGGTGAGCACTCCGTTGGAGATGCTCAAGTGTGGGAACACTATCGAGCTGCAAGTGCTCGAACTGGTGCTGGATCCGTGGCATCCATTGAAAATGTCGAGTGCCACGCCAAAGTCACTCGAATCTAAAAATGAACCGACCGTTGTTGCCCCAGGTAAAGAGTCAGTCGATGGCGTTGGAGATGTCATGCCTCTTCTCTTCTTTGCGCTTCCTGCGAATTAAAATGAAACACAATTTCGTCAACATTATAATATTTTGAAGCACGGATACTTGAAAGGCATATTTCTCTTTGGAAATTAACTATATACATTACTTTGATCAAATCCTAATATTCCAACCACAACACAATCAAGTACGTCGTTCAGTTCCTTTCCAAACATATGAATACTCGATTATTTAAAAATTATGTTGTTCGTCGTTTAAAAAATGGGTACGTACTAATACTGCTAATAATATATAACCGTGCTTTAGGTTTAAAAAATTCCTACTTCTGCTTCCACATCAACTACATAATATTCATACTAAATTACCGGGATTTAAAAAAGCAAATATGTAACTATAATCGTAATAAAAACACTTTCATTCACTCTCCCTATGCCAAGATCGTATTAATCAAGCTCAAAAGCTATAATGCAATCCTCAAAAGACTGAATTTTAGTTAGTCCTCTATACAACACCAAAAATTTAGCGTTTTTCTTGAATAATGTTTTGAGAGAGACAATAGACGACACTGAACTTGAAGACGGAAAGCTTCAAGAGGAGGGAAATTCTCTTGTATCTTTCTGTCTTCGAGTCAAAGCCAAACTGAACGTTAACATTTTTTTTGTTACTAAAACTCCCGTAGTAAAATGAAACGAAAGCCAAACGTAGTATGCAATGCATAATGCATACTATGCATGAGTATGTGATATCCACATTTGGGAGCATTTCATGCAGTCAATCTAATTACTGCACAAAAAAAATTGTTTCATTCTGTTGTACGATTGTACGTTGTCATTGCCAATTTCGACCTCTGTTTATCTACATTTCTGCTATAGCACCTTCCGATTCTCGTGTGAAGGAAAGAAATGCGAATAGGCACCATGATGAATCTGAGTAGAATATATAGAAAGCGACTGCAGAAAGTCTGCTTGTCTCATTTAAATATTATTTAAATTAAAGTAGACTCTGAGGTACTACCTACGTGCATGCATGCCAGCAAAAAAATTGTGGTTGTGGGGACCATACATTTTTCCATTCATATCTCATTTCATTCTTTTAGAAGACTTGAGCAAACTGGAACGTCAAATTCTATTTTACTGACTGAGTCTAACAATACGGCTAATATCCGTGCAGTTGTTCTTCCGATTCATTGTTCAAATGTATCAATTTAGTTGAATGCGCAGTGCATATGTCCACCATACATTATTTTTATTTTGAAACAATATTTTTTGCCATGTTC
>JAANSP010000081.1:0-33503 GCA_036850745.1 Homidia socia
TCGAGGAAAAATAAGCTCCGCTTGTATGAATATTCCTCCAAAAACCTTGTTCTATATGCGAAAGCATCTTCTCAAATCAGAATTGATTTTACGTCAGGTAATTTGATTAGATTGTATTTATTTTTAATAATGAAGTGGGGATTTTTTATGATTTATTATTATGCTATCTTTCTTTATAGTCTGTCTCGGTAAAGTTTGCAAATTGCCGCTGTCCTGCTGGAGTAACAGTGTTTCATTTGCCTCGATTTTACAAAAGGATTGAGTCAATATCAAGTTTAAACACAAGAACAGTATTTTCCTGGTTGAATAATTCTGCAACAAAAAGCGTTCCTGTGGAAACAATAGTCTCCAAGTACGGAAAGCACACAATGCGTGCACTAACTGGCCAGTTTCCAACTTTACTTGAAACTGCTGTAAGACTAAAGTTGTATTTTGACAGTATAAAGTAATTTTTTGATCCTGGTTATTGTGAATACCATTTAGTAAGATTTATTCATCTTATTTTTTAAGTGGGAACAGCAAGCAGTGCAAGAGGACGACGCAGAAGAAAATGAAGGAAAAAAGAAAAGTACCAAGCCGAGATCAGTCAGAGTGCTGCGACTGAAACAATCTGATATGGCATTACAAAACCAATTAATCGCCAAAGTAATGATGGATGGACACAGTATTGATGAAACGGAGGTAACTGAGACAACTGAAACACAAGAAGAGAATGAGGAGCAGATTAACATTGAAAGCGCAAGCAGCTACAGTGACATAAAGGTTTTGAGACCAGGTAAGATTTTGTACAAAAGGAAAATATACTAACCAAAGTCATTTGAGTTTACGCAAATGTATTAATGTATTATTTTTAANCATTTGTGTTTACGCAAATGTATCAATGTATTATTTTTAAATCTACAAAGGGCACCAGTACCTGACGTCAACGGAAAATTATCGCTTGTATTTTGCACTCATGAGATCCGGTGTTGGCGGTCTTACTCTGTTGGACATTTCAAATCTAATGTCTTTAACCCCATTAGAGGGCAGATCTGCTGGTCGTTTCCTGTCCCGACACAATGCATGTAGGGAAGGTGTGGTAAAGATTTTTAAGCAGAAAGCATTCACGTAAGTATTTTTTTAATGATTAACGCGACATTTTTCCAATGACAAACGAGCCTCTGTTATAAAGTCATTTGCTTAATAATGCATTTGTATTTATTTTATCAGGTACATTCTCACAGTGTTTTCAATGGAAGACCTGGAAATACATTTGGCTATGCAAGAAAAATTCATGTATGCAATGCAGGAGTTAAAAAGAATCCGGACCTTAATTGCGGACCAGGAAAGAAAAAGGATAGAGAAAAATTTGAGGAAGATTAAAAGAGCAAATGCGATCAAAGCGAGGAAAGCTGCTCAGTTGTCTCGAACCAATAGTTCTACACCCTCAGTTGACACTGGTCCACAAGAAGTAGACGGGGGAGAAAAAGAGAAAGATGTACCGCAAGTCAAGGTGGCATCAACTAAAGCCAAAAAGAAAGCTAAAGCTGCAACCAAAAACAAACCTGATAAGGCATCTCGTTCAGCTCCTCGACGACCTTTACCTGAGTTGCTGCCAGCATCGTCAATTGAAGATGCCCCCACTGCTACCACTACTGATGTACCTGCGAGTGATGAGCCATCAACCCCTCCAAGTTTAGGCCTTGGTGACGAGGATAAAACTTTTGACAAAACTGATGAGGCGGATGTTGTGGAACCTTCACCGAGCTCTCATCTTGTGGCAGTAATTAGTACTCGTGAATTGGTGCAAGAAGAAACAAGAAGCGTGACGAAGACAAATGATAAATCTCCATCTGACGCTTTGAACGACAAAGAAGATGATAAGGAAGCAACCGTTGATGAAGTGTTTACTGATGGTTACTTGGACGAAGAGATGATGTCGTCAATTTCAACGGAATCTGACGAGGATGCCGCCGAAGATGAAGAAAATATCATTCAGGCTCGTCGTCGCAACAGAAGAGGAGATGAGGTGGACGAGGAGATTCGGAAAAAAATGTTGCGTCAAAGAGTTGACTGGAAAGAGTCTGAGGATCGTTTTATTTTGCTAGCATTCATTGCCAGCTCCTTGTTTATTTCAAAATATAACTACAGCAAAGTGTTTCTCTACAATTCGTCTCAAATGCGGGATTTGATGCTAAAAAAGACCGGTAGCAAGTCCAACAAAACGTCAGCGGCTATACGAAGGCGCGTTCATTTTTTACTCCATCAACAGGCCTCGTTTCGAAGAGTACATTGGTCTTGCGGGAGCTGCTTTAAGAGATGACATACTGTACGAAAATCTAATTAAAGAGCACATGCGCCCTCCACAGCAGAAAATCTATTTTAATCCGCCAATCGATGCCCTTGAAGCCGTAATCGATTACCTGTACGGCAAGTTTGCCGGTCAAAATTACGTGGTCTCCGATACAAGGAGCAGTTTGAGTGGTATAGACACTTTACTATTCCTACGACAGCTTAAACGCAGCGAATTCTACTGGAATGCAACCATGTTTGCCGTATTTTGTCCAATGGGTGATACTTCCCAAACTCGAGGTGATTTTAATCGCTGTTGGCGCAAGTTTAAGCGTGAAGTCAAAGAAAACAAAGTCACGGAGAGTAAAACTCCAGAGATTAGTGATGGTGATGATATCTCCCACGAAGCAACGTCTTCCTCGGTTGTAGTAGCTGGAGCAGAATCACAAGGAGACGATGAGGTGGAGGAAGTCAAGACGCCACAAGATTTCTATATGGAGTTTTGCCACAAATTTTTGAGATTTATTACAAAACATTGCAACATCATATTCAAGAACATGTTAATCTTTGGTTCACTGAACCTGAAAGGTTTTCAAGTTATATCTTTTGACATGAGCACTGCCCATTCCAACATTTCTTCCTGTGCGAGAGAATGCATTTCTGACACTGAAGTTCGATTGTGGACGGCAAGATCGCTTGTTCTGGACTTTATTTTCTCTGGGGATTCCTCCAAACTTATGGAACAAGTCAAGTAAGGGCAAATCCAAGTACCCCTTGGAAAGAGCAACTAGATCCTTGACACGTGCCAGAGTGTTGGTGTACAACAAGCGAACTGGACTTTTGGGCGTGTCCAGAACGAATCTGCGAAATTTTGTAAATGGGCTGCCTACTTATGCATACGACGAAATGCTGGATTTGCTAAGGTACCTAGACGAAGCATCCAACGTTGACTCCCTGGCTTGCATCAGTGTTGGAATTCTCCATGGAATTGTTGATCTGACCGATTACTTTAAGAGTTCTATAACCATCACCGAGTCTATTTTCACTCTAAATGAGGACTGGGTACCACTGTATGATGGAATCTCATCTTCGGAAGCCGATAGCTCAGCAAAAGAGACGGAGGTAACAAAATCCAGACCAAAACGTCGCAGACGTAGCACAAGAAGTAGTTCACCAACGGAGGATGAAAATCGAAAACGATGTAAATTGAGCCCTGACGACTTGGAAGAGGAGGAGGAGATTGATGGTATAATTGATGACGAATGCTTTGAAGATATTGACGTAAACGTGAGTGCTCCTCCTCGAGAACTGCCCAAGGACAGGATAGTTGGACTGGAGGAGGGGGAGAGCTACATCAGTAGTTCAAATTCGAATGCACTTCGTCTTTTAAGGATTCGGTTGAACCAAGCGGGAGTGAACAGCAAACAATTCACTGGCTTTGTAGAAAAGGATTTCTTTACTCTCAATTTGCCAAATCTAGAGTTTGTGTTCCCAAGTCGCACTAGTCTAAATCACAAAATAGCAGGCAGTTCCCATCCGTTTTCACTGGACGATTTGAAGGAACTCCGGAAGGGACTTGTAGAGTAAGTTGAAAGTACAAGGAACTTATTGGCATCATTGTCAAACAAGGTTATTATTAGCGAAAGGCTCAAAAAAATATTCGTTTTGTAGACTAGTTTACCATCGCGTATCTTCAACTTCAACTCCCGGAAACTTTAAGGTCCCAAATATGGAAAAGTTTTTGGGCAAGTACACAGTCTTATTTGACCTTATCAACATGACTGGAGTAGTCGGAGTTTCTGGATTATACTTGGAGGTTAATAAAATTAAAAGTTGCTTTCCATTTCTTCAAAGAATTTCTTCAAAGAATTTTACCTATGCATTGAGCAAGATGATATATAATTATGAGGTGATTGTGTTTCAGACTCTATTTGAACGGAAAAGTCTTGTGAAAGGGTTGCGGTATTTACTTGAGGCCAAGCTCGTGTTTTGCGTTGGTGTGGCACATCGAAGGTATTGCTTAGCAATCAAAGTCTATCCTGATAACTTTCAAATAAGAAATAATTGTGTAATTGGTTTGTTTTTATTATTACAGATTCGTCTCGTTTAATAATGTAAACGACTGGATAATTCCAATTCGTCCTGGGATTGGCACTGGCAGTGTGGGACAGTAAGTTATTCACACTTGACACAACCTTTAAACTTGTTTTAATCATTTTTTTTAATGTTTTGCACCTACAACATTTATAATGAAAATGATTTATAGTGTTATTATGAGACCATGGATTACTTCTACGGGAGGTTTGAGCTGGATAACAATTAGCAGACTTTTCACTTCGCTGCTGGGACAACTGCAGAAGCCAGAGATGAAGTTTTGACGAGTTGTGCCAAGTTTTTTCACCGACGCTCAGCCCGGTGGAAACTGCCGTTTTAATTGAAGTATGATTTTAAAGTTATTGCTACAGCTTTCTACTCTAATAAAACTTTGTGAGACAGCATGAATATTCATCTCATCGTAATGCTGTATTTTTTGGCTATAGGTTCTAGCACAGTTGAAGTACCTTACCATCTACAGGATCAAAACCGTGAAACCAAGCTTGTGGTCTGACCCATCCCCACACAAGCCCTCTGACATTGGTAAAAATGCCATTTTAATTACATGCGTTACACATAAATTAATAAACAATTATGTAAAACATTGACTGTTATAAACCATTCACAGAGTACAATGCAGAGATATTGGTGGACACTAAGGACGTGTACGTTGCGATTTCACCGTACCTAACGTTCCTTCATTCGCAACTTAACCAAGCAATCCAAAAGGCGTACAAGAAGCAGAGCATGGGAGAACATGGAAAGCGGAGTTAAACTACTTAGTATTTTTTTCAGAAAGAGGCATAATAGTTGATACTAATCCCGGTGGTGCTGACATCAACGTCAATGTTATTAAAGACTGATTCAGAGTCTTAAAGAGTAATATATTGGCTTTTTAAGAATATAAAATTTTTATCCTACCCTGCAAAGCTAATTGTTGTACTTTGTATATTTTTATTGATTTTTTATTGAAATCACAAAAAAATGCATTTAGTTGTTATTTTATTTAAATTATGTTTTGTATCATGTTTTAAACAAAATAAATGCTAGAAAATATTTTCAATTTGTTTTTAATTATGCACGGGACTGACTCTAAGTAAAATCCTAATACTACTTAAGCCTTTATGGCTTTAGTGAGTAAAAAGCTTTAGGTTCATACAACAGATTATGTCTCAAGTATCCCCAGAAATGCGATTATTCTCACGTGCATATCTTATCATTATCATCTATTTTTGGGGCCCTTGTTCTTCGTCTTTGTTCCATTGGAAGAATGCAACAGAAGCACCTTGTTACTCGCATTTTTTTACTACCAGCACCCGCCTAACTAACAAGGAACTTGTGAATAAGCTAATTTGCCTAATATGAATATTAGGACATCTCATCCGATCGAACCTACTCGAATTGTAAATGGTCATTTTGGTCATTGCTGTTACTAAAGCAATGACCCTTATCACCTTGTAAAAACATACCTTTCCAATTGTTAATGTGAACGTATTAAGATAGACACTACTCGTGCTTTTAATACTGAAACCATTTTAGCCATCGCATGTAGTACTTTCATAACGAGGCAAATCATAGGACAATTACAACATTTCCCTATGGATATTATGAGCTAGCTGTTACTGAGATTTTCAACTGCTAAAAAGTTTAATAAAGCCTTCTCGTAGTGTCTAGTTGGAGTGGAGACCACTTTCTTACAGTTTACAGCAAGAGTTTCTCTTTGTTCGCAAGTTTTTTTGTATACGCTATTTATCATATCCACTTTTCATATTTTTTTGTACAAAGCTATTGGGCCATAGAAATATATTTCCAGAAACCAAGTTTTTTTTACTTGACTCGACTTGGTGCTCGGGAGTTATGGCATCGAAAATCTCACCTCTTCCTTCAGCAACAGCGCCCGTATCTGGTGGAAGCCATGAAGTCGACACCACCGAAGCAACAACAAGACCATGTTTATCCTTGCATGGAAACTCTACTCTAAGCATAATTACCCGTGAGCACCTAGTGTGTACCGTCTGCACAGACATGGTTCGAGTGAAACCCATTTATCAATGCTGTAATGGTCATACCATTTGTAGCGAATGCGTTTGGATAGTAAAAGCATGTCCTGTTTGCCGAGTCGGTTTGGCAAACGTCAGAAAAGTTCGGAATCGTGCGATGGAGATGCTGTTGGATCAAGTGAATGTCCCGTGCCCATACCAAAACCAGGGCTGTGTGGAGGTGTTTCCGAGTTCATCCCTCCAAAAACACATCTCGGAGTGTTATTTCTCGTAAGTTTTACAAAGTTTGACGTTCGACAATCATAAAATACTACTGCACCATGCTGTATGAAATATGAGATAAACTTGTGTAAAAATGTCAATCTAACTACTAACTAGTACGTTCAAATTTTTATTTTGCTTTTTAGGCTATTTCATTTGTGTCCGTCTCTTGGATTTAACGACTGCGACCAGATGCTGAACTCCAAAACCTGGAAAATCCACATTCAGGAGACGCATGACCTTCACGTACAAGCTAGTAGAACGTGAAAACGTAGCTGCAGTTTATGCGAACTTTTTGTCGACAAAGACGTTGAAGGATGCAAGTCTTTTGAAGTGGGAACCGCTAGTACTAGCACCATTTCCTTACTCGGGACCTTTCCTTATTATGAGTGAGCTGGATGTACTAAACGACTGTACTGCCACATTTTCTGTCATCTATGCACCTCTAAAGGCTGCCGTTTCTACTGATACCAGTGTGAATGCAAACGACGACGTAAATTCGTACTTTGTGGAAATTACCGTCGCTAAACCATGTTGTCCATGCTCCTCTACCAGTGATCAGGTATTAATGCAGTTATTGAATCATATCTATTGATCGATCTCGTCATATCCTCATGTTTCAATGATTTCCTTATGCAGCTACCTCTAGAAGTTACATGGACAGGAAAGCCCATGCTCTACTCCGAATTTAAGAATGGTTCTAACAAGGGAGTTTTTAAGGTCATACTATCCGAGTTCCGTGCACCCAACAACGACACACTCAACACTAGTAACAACCCGAGTGCTTCTGGTGCTGCAGCTCTTCCACCGATACCACGGATTCCTCCTCCTCCACAACCAGGCAATCTAGTTGCGCCTTCTGCGCCGCCGCCGCCGCCTGGACCGAGACCACGTTCACGGTCGGTTAAACAGGACTTGGAGGTAAAGATTCGGATCACCAAATCGCTACAAGATTTGGAGGAAAAACCCTATCCTGATAGAGCTTCATTTGGACATGCCTTCATTGAAAAGTTCACCTCTGTTAAGTCTGGTAAGCTATACTTAAATTCATTTAACTTGAACAAAACCCACGAGTCACTCATGGATAAAAATGATGCATAATCTAATTTGCTTTTACTAAAAATTTGTAATGCTTATTTTCAGTTGCTTACCGCGGAACCAAATGCGACTACTGCAAGCAGGGACCTATTCGTGGTATACGGTATAAATGCATGGAATGCCCAAAGTTTGACCTTTGTTATACCTGCATGAATGAGAAGGAAGTGCATACGCACCATTACTTTTATTACAATAAGAACAACAGAGCAGAACTCCAGAATGATGAAGAATTTTAAATAGTATGAAGCCAAATTTCCCAATGATCTTTCAAATTTCATATTCATGTACATGCAAAGGTAATAACTGATTTCCATTTTTTCAGTACTTATTGTGAGGGCCCACCACCGGAGAACGAAGAACAAGTTGTTCCTGAATCAGCAGATGAAGATGGAGACCAACCTTCAGCACACCATTAGAAAAGAAACAACAAGGGCAGGGGGCACTGGCTTGATGACTACCACAGTAATTTAGATTTTCAAAATGCGTACTATTTATTAGTAGAAATTTTTTGCTAGTACATACTTACTGCAAATGACTTTTAAAATATTGCGATTTTTTAATAGCAAAATGATATATGATTCCTACTTATGTTCTACAATGATATGAAAAATTAATTTCAACCTTTAATAGCGTTTTTAGTACTGGAATATTTGATTCAATTAATAACGGTGAGTAACATTAAAATTACCAATTACGAAAAAATTATAAAAATATTGACTGCCGAATCGTTCACTTTGGTTAAATATCCTTGCAAATTGCAATCCCGATAAACAATTTTAAAAAATCTGTGTTTTAACGAATAAAAATAAACGCTTTTCTATTTTCAAGCACATTAAAAACGTTGTCTGTTATGAATACCTTTGCATGAGTGTATGTATGAATTTCATGCAAAGATTATGATGATAATGAAAAAAACGTGAGCTTATCGTCATTTCAATAGCATATAGCCCCTTCTCATATAACATGATAGTGTCAGTTAGTGACAGCCGGCAATTGACAACAATAACAAGTCCTAAATTGCATACATACTCTGTTTATAACGTGAACGAGTGCTATATGCATAAGCATAAAAATTTATGGAATGACAACAACGACAACATAAAAGCCAATTTAATATTTAATAGCAATGACGGCAATGACCGTGGAGCGATGAAGATTGGTGGTCATTGCATTGGTCAAATAGAGATAAAGACATGGTGTTGTGCCTTTGTGGAGAAAATGTATTGCATTTTGGAATAGTTTGGTGCAGGGAACTGTCTGGCATGCAATATGGAAATGTAATGTCCTCTTTTTAGGGGACAAAGCATAGAGAATCTCGCTGTGTAAATAGATTGAACGCGCCACCAACTGCTATTCTGCTTTGTAGTTTGTACTACTTGACTGGAATATTAGTTGGACATTGTCCCCTTTTGGATTCGTCAACGTATAAAAAATATTATTAGAAAACTATCAGATCTCTAGTAGAGTAGAATCATCATTATCATCATCATTCCATTAGATGCATGACATGCATATTATTACTAGCAAACTGGGTGTCCGAGCAAATAGCTAGAGTGGCACGGCACAACAATAAGCAACGAGGAGAATGAATGTCAGCAGAGAATCAGGATGAGACCAGTCCAGTAAAAAATACTACAACCGCTGCTACTACAACAACTACTGCTGTTTCTTGGCTATTTTCATTGCTGTTGCTTGAAAAAAATTACGTGTAAATTTATTTTGTAATAAGAGTTTTTTAAACCCCAACATTGACATATTCTTTTAACATTACTTTTAACTGTTGTCATTGTCATCTTATCTTCTTGTATTGAGGAAGAGTGATTTGAAAAAAATATTAACGAAAAAATTGCTTATCAGAAATCAGAGGATCTCTCTGGCTTTTGCCTACTTTTCTACTGTTTTCCGTTAGAGTTTTTTAACGTTTAGTATTGAAAGCTCATTGTCTGCCTTGTGAAGATACAAAGTTATATTTAGTAATTTTCTCGATTTACTGTCAATTGTTGAAAGTTTGTACAAATTTCTTGTTAGCTTTTCATCCTTTTTTTGGTGTGTGAGCACTCAGCTGTTTGCCATTCATTATTGTCAATTGTCAGCAAAAGTTTGCAACGTGTAGTGCAAGGTGCAAGTTGTTTCTAGCAAAGGACAAAACGTGATACTACTACAAATTATTGCTGTTATCATTGCTAGTTTTTTTGTTCGTTGTCATCTGACAATTATCACAGGTATTGTCACATTTAATGGCATTGAAAGTTATACTCTTAATTGGGACGTATTTACCATTCTGAATAATATTCTGATCATAAATTGTTTTTATTTTGTTTTTTTTTCTAGTGCCAAGGAAACCAGCAATTTGAAGTATTTTCTAACTTTTGCTTGGTCGATGATCATTCTTCACAAATAGTTTTATTGAAGACCGCTTGTGGCTAATAACCATCTTATCTTGGTACTGGAACATCGGGGTTTCTTTGTTCAAAATCTTTGCCCCCTGAAAGAGTCTGAGCGATTCCAAGATGTCTGGATCAAAGTTAAGAAACAGGCTGTCCAGCAACCAGCACATTCGAGCACCCACAAATACGTTGGATCAGCATGTGTTGAGTTTAAATGAGCGGATATTGAATGAGGTTTTCAATATTTACATGGAAAAGGAAGTCGGTTAGTGCCATTTTTTTTAATTTGCAAAGCAAAATCCATCAAAATTTTATCTCTAACTTTTAATGCCTGGACCATTGAATATTCACATTAACAGCTTAAACGCTGTAACGTTTACAACAATAGATAAAATGCATTTGCCATCCTCACAGTTGCTATTTTAAGTGATGCCAATTTTCAGTACTTTTTCATTTATTTAGAAAGCATTTTTTCCGTTTAACAATAACAATTATCAACAGAGTAGGTATGTCGTGTCGTAAACCCAGCGCATATTTTGGTATGTTGATGTAACCTTTTTTTGGTGTCATCTGCTCAAGTCATGCTACCCAATTCCTTGTGTAGTTATCCACAGTTGAGGTTTCCAAATTTCTATGTGGTGGTGTGGTGTGTGTGCTTGATGCAATGTAGCGACTGGAACTGTGAAACTAATTGGCTGCAATTGAAACGAAACATTTCAACGGATGTTTCCACTGAGTAGAAATGTATTGCTATCTAAATATAATGAACGTAACTTAAGCAGAGTTATGGGCCCTCCCGTTGAGGATGTTCAATGAATCATAAGCTTTTCTATGCAGCGTTTTTACTGTTAGGCTTACGTTGTTAGAATGAAATGAAAACTAGTAGAACAATTTCATTTTGTCACTTTGCACCATATCTAATTTTTAGCAATCAAAAAGATTCTCTAATACGAAGGGACTGGAGATAGAAGATGAAGCAATATTTTGTTTGCATCAGTGTGATGAACATGCTCATATTACTATGATAATTACTATCTTATGCTTATGCTTAAGTATATTCCTTTCTTTGTATCAAAGGGTTCAGAAATCATGGTAGACATAATAATAAGTGGTATTTTTTAATGTATTCTACTCATATTACTATGATAATTACTATCTTATGCTTATGCTTAAGTATATTCCTTTCTTTGTATCAAAGGGTTCAGAAATCATGGTAGACATAATAATAAGTGGTATTTTTAATGTATTCTGTCATTTTGGTGTTTAGGTGTATACACTTTTCACAAAAAAAATATTTTTTTCATGTGCAAATACAGTGAACGTATTTACCCATACACATATCTATTACTATACAGTTACATGCAATGTTTGCCCTATTTTTTAATTAAAAAATAATGAAATTCTAGCTTTACCTAAAATGGTTTCTTTCCTTCCTCGTGGTTTCCTAGCTTCTGTATTAATTAATGTCTTAAAAAATAGCTTTCCTTATCAGCTACACAAATGTGATATTGAGACATCAGACAAAAAAATCGACATGACAAAAATGGTTAATTAAAAGGATTAACATATAAAAAGCAAAATAATGTTAGATTTATTTTGTTTTTAAGTCGCTCTGTTAATGTTCTAGTTCTAAAAATGTAGTTTTTAATCAAATTAGCAAACTGTGAGAAAGCATTGAGCTATTAAGTTTATGATGAAATCTACTGTATATTTCGGCTTTATTTGTAAAACCGGTGTCTGTTTTCTTCACGTATGTATTTTTACGCTTGAACTAAATGCATTTTTCGTACTCATGATAATATGCCAACTTTCAGAAAAAATGATGGATATTTAGTTTAGAAAGAACATTTTTGTGGCTAATTACCTACTCCTTTTTAAGCAGTAAGCAGTATACTCACCTTTAAACACCTTCTTTATCCTTGCCCATAATTACTTGAATTAATTTTTGAGCCAGCACTTGCTTGTGCATCTCTGTTACGTTACCTAAACGTATAAATTTAACAATGAGTCATCCCTTCATGTTATCATCTATCCAGTAAATGTAACTGATCATCGTCACAATACAAGCCACCAACCTTTTGTTGTATTTGTATGATAATCTTCCTTCATTGCAAGCAAACCAACCAGCATGAGAAAAAGCAGAAAGGGGCATGCAAATAAATATTGAATATTATGTGTGACAAGACCAATAATTAGTCATGACTCATGACATAATGATGCTACTACCAAAAAGATTATCATCCTCATTTTTATACTTTTTGTTCTTGCTTATCTGTGGTAAATTGTGCGTTTATTGTTGGTGATGAGGGATGATGATATCATGCGAAATCATTTTCTAACAAATCTCGCCTCGTGACTTTTTTTGAACATATTTTTTTATCGTAAACTGTGATTTTGCTGTAGATAAACCGTCAACACTTATGCATTTTTGCAGCTAGATTGCTATTGAGGATTTATTTTTGAAATATTTTCTTTTTTTAAATTGTAGGCCTCTGTGAGCTTGGAAAATTGCTTGATGTCGATGTGCGAATGCCCAGGCGAAAAATTACCGTGCTGCTTCTCGGCAACCATTCAGCAGGGAAATCTAGTTTCATAAACTGGTAGGCCTTAATATTTTTACGAAAGAACTTGTTTCTCATTAATTAATTAATACTTATATTTGACCTTGCTTTTCTTATTCCAACTACTGCAGTCTCAATGAAAAAATGAGATCAATTCATACAGAAATGTTTACCTGTGTATTTGTAGAATTTGATTACATTGAATTAACAAACACTTTTTCCTCTGATATTTTCAAATTTAAAAAGGTACATTGAAGAGACAATTCTTAAGACTGGAGTTGCCATCGAGACACAAGGATACTTTTTTGTCGTTAGTGGAAAGAAACGTGATACTCTCAAGGTGAGTGAGAACTTTTAAATTGGTCAAAAAGTCAAGTTCATATCCTTTAGCTATTTTGAAATTTAAAAGGTACATTGAAGAGACAATTCTAAAGACTGGAGTTGCCATCGAGACACAAGGATACTTTTTTGTCGTTAGTGGAAAGAAACGTGATACTCTCAAGGTGAGTGAGAACTTTTAAATTGGTCAAAAAATCAAGCTCATATCCTTTCAGTGCAGCAAAAATGCTGTTCCCTATTTTATTAATAAATTTTAAACATTGAGTTTGAATAGAATTAAAAATTTAAATTGCACAAGAAAAACTTGCACATTTGAAACAAGTGCTTTAATAAATAAATCTCTTTTCTCTATTTAAGCACGGCGTTATTTCGCATGCACACACTTTCAATATAATTAATGCTGCATGTTTTTTAGAAAATGTGAATGAAAGTAAGATAGGAATATGAATAATAAATTTATTTAACTTACTTGACTTTTTATTATTCTGTTGCAGGGAAAGGCAACATTGGAGCTCTATCCTCACTTGCGGCCCATGCAAAACTATCCCGGTAAGCCAGTACTTTTTGTTGAACATCCTTTTCTCATTCTCTCCTTTTTCCAACAGTATTTATACGATGATAAAACCCTCACAAGTATAGCCCTTTAATGGGCAGCTTGCCTCTTTAATATAAAATGCAAAGTGCCCTATAAAGAACTGCACTGTGAGGTTTTTTTTAAATACTGTTCCTTGGCTTGGGTTGCTTGGTGAATGTCACGTTTTGCTTCCTTGGCCTGACCAGATCAGAGAAAGTGATAGGTAGGTGAACTCTATTGCTGCTTCTTCTGCCGATGACTGAAACTTGACAAATGATTTATGTGTGTGTGTTCACACATTCAAGGGTAATCCTCTACTGACACTGACTCTCAGACTCCAATTGATGCAATTTTCTGCTTACTCTCTCACTCTCTTTATCCACAACTGATAATGGATAATTAATAT
The DNA here is from genome assembly GCA_036850745.1 of Homidia socia. Classification (NCBI taxonomy): domain Eukaryota; kingdom Metazoa; phylum Arthropoda; class Collembola; order Entomobryomorpha; family Entomobryidae; genus Homidia; species Homidia socia. The sequence goes on from JAANSP010000081.1 coordinate 13,992, forward strand.
TATGGGTATAGGGCGAAAAAAAACGACAAAAGTGACTGCACTACTGATATCGATACTGTCTCGCTGACACTGGCTGACTGATAGAAAGAGAAGAATACATTTTTTTATTATTTGGCCAGGCAGTCGGCAGTGCCAAAGAATGATTACTACTACTACGACTCCTACTACTTGTACTAATACTATTGCTGCTGCTTATTATATCCCTTTGCATACAGTTTAGTTTTCTCTCAAGAGTATACTCCACGTTTAGTAAGAAAAGGAAAAAAATGCAGAGAGATTGCAACTATCAAATCAACACTCGGCAAGTTACTCTCGCTCGCAACTGGTGTGAGAGTAAAGAACTCAAGTGTGTTCACTCACACACCAAGTTATTGGAACTTTTTATTTATGATTACCATTGTTTTAAACAAGAACACTCAAAAAATAGGGATAAGAAAAAAAGAAAAGAGAAAAAAACAATACTGCGATAATATGATAAGTTGCTTGGAATTTTTAAGAAACAGAGAAAAGAAAAAATAGGATTGATGGATGAGAGCTTTTTTTGTGTGAGTGTGCTTCTAGATGAACGGTTTGAGGCACACTGATGAGTGATTCCACTCGTGTGGAGGATTTTTATAAGGGTCCCGCTAACACTTCCTCTAGGGATGTGGTAGTTATGTACTGGTCGTTATTACTGCTGAATTGGTTGTCTTGTCCTCTTCTTCTAATAAGTATCCATCATCATCATCACAACCACCATCCTCCTCCTTTAGTCGATAAAATGACGAAAGAAAACCTCAAAAACATCTGGCATGGGGTGATAAAAAGGTTTCACATCATCCTCGCCTTCGTCAGTGGAAAAAAATGTCATATTATTACAATATTCAATAATTACATATTACAATCTACACGATTGAGTTTGGCACTGACCAGAAAATTATGATGGAATGTGATCAAGTATGTGTGCGTATTTCGCTCAAATTTTATTCAATTGTCTAGTCTGTAAACCCATAATGATTCCAGTTGAAACAAGATATGCATATAATATACATCATTATATATTTCCTTCGGTAGCATTGATAGATTAGCAATATATTATTATTATTATTATGTGACAAGGGGAGACATTATTATGGGACAAACTTTCCTTAGTCGATAGGCGACTGACAAAAAATAAATACTTATTGTATGTAACTTGTAAAAAATGTTTAAACGCATTTCTTCGTAAGTATATGTGGGAAACTTCAACGTGTCCACTGATATTATTGAATAATATACAAATTGATTTTGCTGAGAACTATGTATTTTCACATAGATTTATGGTCATCTTAATGAGCTACACTCATCAAACGCTAGAACATGTATTTCAATTGTGGTATTCCCTTTTTTTCTTTTGCAGTAATCAAGTTGGTCATTCTATGAAATTTTCATTTTTTCTGCTTTGCTATCAAGTTTTATCCAGGTTTATGGTTTCTGTCTTTTCTCCACTAATTAATGGATATTCGAAGAAACATGAAATTTTCGTTAGAAAAAAACTGAGTTTTTTGTCCACAGTCCACACAAAGTGTCAAATGGTGGTTTAAGTTACAATATTGGGAAGTACGTCACTCTAAAAAACGTCTACATGATTAGTAAAATACATTTTTTATTGCTGCTATTAAATGAATGCAGGAGACGGATGGTTAAATAGAGCGAGTATTTTTTTTATTTGCTTTTCTTGACGTCTCTTCTTCCAAAAAGTCCAGACCACCAAACCAAACCACTGATTTCCGTTGTTTGCTTCAAATTTCATAGCTTAATTTCCTTTGCTAATGAACATTTTGGAAAACATGCTATTTCGAATGGATACTTTCCTTGTTAATAAAAAAGCTAAACAATTAGCTAAACTTTTGAGTTGACTGATGATAGTCTTTTGGAAGTTAAAAGGTACTCGATCGTCCGCAGCATCCTGTTACGCTTTTGCTTTGTAAGGAGTAAATGTTCACTGTTGATGATGGTCGTACGATTCATTATGATGTGCTTTCATTTTCAACGGTCATTGAGAACAACAAGGAGGCTTACATAAAGACATATGAATCATGCAGCGAGAGCGACGTTTTTGCTTGGAATCGTGTTGAATGGAAGCTGATGGAAGATGGCGGATGGCGAAATATTTAATTGCTGACGCACTATATTTAAATTATCATATTGTTTTTATTTTACAAAACTACAATCATAAAATTCGCATTCTTTGAATGATTGTTGTTGTTGCAGCTATTGAAAAACAATAATGAAAAGATAGAATGCTTAAAGTTGATGTTATAATTTATTTTGTAGTTGAGTAGACAGTAGACACATAATATGATGCTTGATTGAAAATGAGTCATTACTCATTCGTACCCTTGCAATGAACATTTTTATACATACATTTATTTAACAAACTTTTTCATGTGTGTACGTCAGAGTCTAACCCAAATACTAGTAGTATTCTACCTGTTGCCTTGAAAACCAAAATAAATACATAGTTACGTTTTTCTCGCTGCTGAAAACTCTCAATCTTGTTTCTGTGTAAAAATGTTATACTTAATTTTTTGTAAATTTTGCAGGTGTGATCGACTACTTAACAACAGAGATAAGCACTTCCCGAGCACGCAAGTTCAACTTGGTAACATTCATCGATACTCCCGGATTGGTGGATGGAGATATGCACTACCCGTTTGATGTTAACGAAACTCTTCTCTGGCTTGGTGAGTCATCTTCATTCCTCCAATCTTCTCTCCTTTGTTCTTGCTAGCTAGCACAGATATTGTTATGCATACGTTCAAGTTGCGTTTTTCGAGAGGAATCTCCTCTCATTGTTTCTGCTGTGAACTGATCATGCCATCACCATCACCACTGCTACGTGTATAGGCATATTGTATACGTCAACTACATCCTTGAGATCTACAACAACCAACAGGGCAGATAGAGAGAGATAACTTTCACTTGTTGAGTCTCTCTGTTGTATTAAAGAAGGTGTGAAGTAAAGGCAAAAAGGACAGCTCACAGAGTTCCCATTTCCTTGTGCTTCACATTATTGCTACCTTAACATATTATTATGTTGACGTATTTTGGATTTGCTGCTGCTACTGGTGAAGTGTGTGCATTTACAATGTGCAGTGTATGCCAATGACCAGTTTAAAAAGAGATGATGAAAATGGTTTTTGTATTTATATTTATGAATTCATGTTCTTTCCTATCAGCGACTGTACAGTACCAAAATACGATGATGATAAGATAAACACAAGTTTTCAGCGAAATTGGCTTTTGTTGTAGTCTTAAGTTTTTTGGTTGTTGTTGGTTGTTTGTGGAGATGAGATGATCAGGATGATGATGAAATGAGTCATCATACTTTACTTGAAAAGAAAAAATATCTTATCCTTATTTTGTTATCATCTGCAATAATGCTATTTATACATACAGAGAGAGAGAGAGAGATGTCATTCATAAGCACATGCACCGTTTCGTTTTCAACAAAAGAAATGATTCACTAGAGATGCATTCCTTTAATTTTATTACGCAGGCGACATTGCCGACCTCGTGTTTGTATTCTTTGACCCGATGGGACAAGCCCTCTGCAAAAGGACATTAAACGTTGTTGAGAAAATGTGGGCTAACCATGATGACAAGATGCGGCTGTTTTTGGCCAAAGCGGATGAGGCAGGATCATGAGACTGATCGGCAACGGTAATTACTCATCTTTTATTTAAAAATTTTTTTTTGTAATGGTGATGGTACGATACGTGCGTGCTTTTTTCTTGGTAGTTGCATCTAAACACAATATTTGTTTTCATAATGAAAAACTAGTACGAGCATTACAAGTTTTTTTTTAATAAAAATTACTCATCTTTTAAATGGAGCTTTTCCGGTATTTTGCCTATCTATATTTGCTTGTTCCATTTTTCCAGAGTTTTGATGCAAATCGTTCAGGAACTTTGCAAACGGCCAGGGCTCAACCGAACTGGATTTGACATGCCAACAATCTACTTGCCTGATGCTACCAGCAAGGTAATGCGATGCACAGAGTTTTGATGCAAATCGTTCAGGAACTTTGCAAACGGCCAGGGCTCAACCGAACTGGATTTGACATGCCAACAATCTACTTGCCTGATGCTACCAGCAAGGTATTTAATGCAATGCATCCGATTGTAAATACTTTGGAGTTTGGAGTACTTAAAATATGAGTCACATTATTACCATCATGTGCATTGCATTCTAAACGGGACGGGATTACTAATACCGCTAATTTATTGCATGGGCACTGTGAGACCATTGTTGTTTTAAGCACATTATCATCATCGTTATCATTTTGTGTGCGTTCACAGCCGACAAAATGTGCTAACCAAATAGAAGAAGTATGCAGCATCGTGGAAAAGACGATTGAACAGGCTATCCAGAACTCGTTGAACAATTTGGACAAAGACACGACGCTTTTCAAGGAAAAGCTTGCAGCCAGACTGAAACAAGATACGGAGGCGAGGAATAGGAATTTCTCACGAAAGCTTCAAAGTATAATATTAAGAATACGAAACAAACGATAAAAATTGCATTTCGAGGAATGATCTTCATGAAGATGATGATTGCAATACAATGTTATATTATATATATTCTCATAGGCTGGTGCTACGGAGGACTTGGTCTGGTTCTTCCTGTTCTACTCTTTCTTAGCTTGATTGTCGCTAATGCTACGCGTGAAGCAATGCGTCAGCACGTGGGACCCGGTGCTGATTTGTTGTACACAGCTATGGTAAATGGGGATAAAAAAAGTTTAGCTCTGATAATTTCCTCGGAAATGATGGCGCGACTAATAAATTTTTCCGTTTTATTTCAATAAAAAAATTTCTTCCAAATAGAAACCACTCGCTGGATTATGGAACATGATTCCGGAAGGCTATCATCTTCAGATTGTCACGGCTTTGGTTGTCGTTAGCGGTAGTCTATTGATCGTTTCCCGTCTCTTTTGTGCCCATGAGCACGTCCTTGCAAAACGCGAACTGAACATTATGAAGCGTGGACTGGATTTCGTTGAAAATGCTTCCGATCGAAAGGTAAAATTGAATGCCCATCTAACGTTTCATTGTTCTCTCCTTATCTTTTCATTTGCATCTCTTTTGAGCACCATTTAATCCTCTTATATCTTTGACCATTGCAGAAAGTCATGTATTCTGAATATCTTCGTCAGAGCTTAACCGAAGCCGACTACTGCGAATAAACTCAACGTTTCATCTACTTTTACTTCTTTTTTTATCTTTTAGAGACGTATATACACATATTTTAATCAAAGTACAAACAGTAAAGTGCGTTGTGCCAGCCATATCATGACTGTATGTGTGGCTTTGTCAGTACAGACTATACTTTTTATTTTACGTTGTCGGTTGGATATGTAGCATACAACACATCTTGTTATTAGGATAAGTTAACTATAAGGACCAAGGGTGCTTTTACCAAGTTTTATCTATCAAGTGTCTTTGATTCTTTTTCTCTCAATGTTAGCTCTCATTAATAATTTCCTAATACCATACTTTTCTTTTTTACCATTATTAATATTCTTATTTCTAAATCAAATGTCAGTTGCTATTTTTAGCTAATTATAAGCGAGCATGCATAATAATTTACTTTAGTTGTACTATACGCCTTTATGTACGTTGGAGATTTTTTTGTATTTGTCTCATGTTTCCCCAAAATCATTTCCAAGTAAGATGATGGTAGCAAAAAATGAGCTCTCAGCTTTAATAATATCGTGTAGATATGTATGTTTGTCCAGTAACTGTGGTATTGTATGATGTGATGATGACACTAAAATGCTATCTCAACATGCAAGAGTGGTTGAAAGGAGAAACTTGGTACATTACAGCTAATGCAGGTGACTTTTCTGTTTTAAAAAACATACACTATTTATTTGGCATGTTTACTCTACTGATTATTTTGCTTTATTTTGAAAATGAAATGAAATCACCTACTGATGACGCGTAGTATGTATTTATAAATCATTTTGCTGCATTATTGCTTAAGGAAAAAACTTGTGGTTTTTACTGGTAATTGTTGCTTCCATCCAACGACATTCCAAAATGGTACCATAAAAGTTTATCTGGATATAAACAATTTAAGCAGTCATCTTCTTCAAGAAGCTGGTATTATTATTGGTTCTCTATGATATTATTATTATTAGTACATTCTAGTAAATAAGCGTAATGAAAAAATGACAGTATTTAAAAATGACTGCTGCAGCAACTAGTTTGTAAGAAAAATTTAATAAAAATAGCATTTTTTTTCTTTTAAAAATAGGATGGAGGGTGCATGTGGTTAGACTTTAAAACTGTAAATATATAGCGTTGGCTTTTAACACTATTTTTTGCATGTGTGTATTTTTGGATATAGAAAAAAGTAAGCATATCGCCAAAAGGTACGTATGTACATACAGACAATTTACACTAAACTAGACATCAATTTTTTTAAACAAATAACACTTTTTACAAAAAGAGTACTATTTTCTACAACTGCCGCTATTACATTTGTAACTGTTCCTCTAGAACATTATTTTTAACACGGTTGCATACCAATTTTTGATGGATATTATATATATTTATGTATACTACTGCTGGCTCTGTGAATCCTAGTGTAATTTATAATTATAATAAAATGCTACATAATGACAAAATGTGAAACCGGTTGATGATGAAAAATAAAATAAAATACGTTCATTAACACAAAAAGTGTAGCTTTGCGTAAAATTTATTCAACATTGTAACATTTTTTCTTCTTCTTTTTTTCCTCATGGGAATCCACAGACTAGTACACAAGTCAGTAGCACAGTCAAAATAACAAAAGTATAAAAACATCAACAAAAACAAAATAATGTGTGCATCTGCTGGAATGGAAATAACATTTTTCTTCTTTTTAAATAAAAATAATTACATAAATAATAATAATAAAGCGTCATTGAACACCAATATATCGCAACTCTATACACAAAATATATATATATATATATTACATCACTATAATTTATCCTTAGCATTATTATCGTTGCTTATCGTAACAAGATCACACGGTATAATATATTTATATTTTATTCAGACGTTTTCGCTTAAATGATATCCGCTGCTGACGATGGAATCGACCTACTTCTGTTTGACAGTAGCGTAATGAATGAAGCAGTGCTTGTGACAGACTCCCGATGCTGATTCCACCGACGAGAATACGAGCTCATCCAACTGCTGAAAATGTTTAGGAAGCCTCCACTGTTGTTTGGCCTCACCATTGAGATTGCGTGCTCCCGCATGTCACTAAACTCCATTTCCACATCTGCAGAGTATTCTTGCCTCTCTACAAGGTCATCATTGTAATCCTCGTCATCATCTTCACACACAAAATCTTTCGGCTCATGCTCCAGAAGATGCTGTGGATGTTGGGATGATGTGTAAATGAGATAATGGTCACCACCGCTGCTATCTATGTTGGCAGGCCTTGTTAATCCATCCTCACCACCACCGCCGTAGTAACCACATGCATTGTTACCGACATCACATTGCGGCACTGTTGTGCACTTCTGAGATTCAAGCATTTGAAGCTGAGATGCTGGCGGTGGGGGCAGTTTCTGCTGGGCTAAATGGTTAAACTGCCGAACAATTTCTTGGCAATCAGGAGATGCAGCTGATGACGAAGAATGGCTATCGCCATTGCAGCAACAAAAGCAACATTTTGAGATCATGCTCTTGAGAAGGGCTTTCAGCTCATTCCGTACCCGTTTGTATCGGTAGACGTAGACCAGAGGTGAAAGTAAGCGGGTGCAGGCATGCTAGTAAAGTTGGTAACAGAAATTTGGCAAATTGAGAACCTTGAGCTCCGTTTGGGTTCAGTTTTCCTGTTGCCCAAGGATTAATGGAGAGAGGGGATTTCTGCAAACAAACAGAGAAAGTAAATTTTTTTAGCCATTGTCTCACAACGCCCCAAACTTCGTGTAGATAAAATTGCCATGTAACTTGAAGTTACTTACAGTGAGTGATGTGACCGCTGAGTAGGTCTGTACAAAAAATAAAGGCCCATAGCATACAACTGAAAGACCAATGGTAAGAACTGCTACTCGGGCAGCACGGTTCATTCGGGTTTTTCTTCTGATTCTCTGCATAAGCTTAAATCTACCGAATACTTGGTGGAGTGCGTCAATGCTACATCCAGCTGAAATGAAAAGATAAAATTTTATATTGCCCCAATCAAAGCTTGCAATATCATTATGCATTGGTTCTTGTCATTTTTGACATTTGTCACCGTACCTGATTTTTTGACATCTGCTGATGCCGCTACTGCAACTGTAGGTGGTACAATGAATGACCCTTTACTGCGATAGGTCATTCTGTGATTCTGCTTGCGAGCCTCAGTCCGTATTCTCAAGTACATGAATAGCATCACAGTCACTGGCACAAGGAAGAATACTGAGGCGTGAACTAATTTTAATACTGGCCACCACCAAAATGCCACTGAAGACGACAATGGGACGGTGTCTTCGGGCTGAGGAGATTGGTATGGATAAGGTGCTGCTGGGACTGCCTCCGGCAACGACTTTAAAATGGAGGAGGTATCCTCCTCCTTCAGTCCTCCAAAGTTACTTGCATCAAGTTCCTCCTCATCAGAGTCAAATCGAATGGATATCGAAGAAACCTGATTTTTTCTCAGGGAAGAAGTTGGCGACCATGAGGACGGCGACTGGTCAAAATATTTAAAGCTGCATTGACCGCCAAGTAAAAACGATCCTGAAAAGTCAGCAGGGTCTACGGCTGTGATGACTGCACAGGCTATTCAAACAAATCAAAACGGAAATTAGTCTTTTGAAGTCACCAATTAATTGGTACACTACCACAATTACAGAATATCAGCGTAGAGTATTCTCCTGGTCCACTTACCCAGTGACAAAACAAAAGAGAAGAGGGACACAAAGAATATTACGGACGACTTGAGAATTTTGTGATAGTGCAGCGGGGCTACAACAGCGAGATAGCGCTCCACAGCAATTTTCAGCGCTCCAAGCACGGACAGGTTCGCTCCCGTAATGAAGATAAGCTTGTGGACAAGAAATATCCACTGTTGAACACAATAACTAGAGAAATCACCGTCATTCCCTTCACTTGGACCACCACTCTTTCGAACAAAAACTTTCTCGCCTTCCAGAAAAAATGGCTTTCTGTTCCCTTCTGATATGGGGATATCTGCTGCTGCTGCAGTAGCACTGCCATCACCACTGCTGGCAGAGTACTCCAGCACGTAGATGAACGAAAATGGGATAAAGATGAATAAGGAGAGTAGGTCCACTATTAAAACAAATAGGATGAATCTGTTTGGTAATAATAACAAAAAAGTTGGCACAATTACATTTATGAAACATTTTTCATTTTACAACATTTTCTTGTCCTTTGCTTTCTCTTTTTTTCTAAAGTAACTCACTTGTCAGTAAATGCCCTAATCTGTCTAGAACGACAGTAAACGACTGCAGCAGGAAGATTGACGATTAGCCCCAGAATGAAGACCACTCCGAGAAAGATGAGGGATCCAAAAAGAAGAATTTCAATGTCCACCACCATACTGACCACACCATCGTCATCTTCTTGCTGGTGTGTAAAACTTGGCATTTGCTCAGCAAACTGAGGTTCCATTCCCTGTCGTCGTTACGAATTCTGACTTGACCCTCCTCCGTCTTAACAAAGTCAGAACCCGAAGACGAGACTTGAACTCTCTTTTTTCCCAAGAAATTATTATTAAATTATTTTCGCTATCGCAATGAATTATTATTAAAACTACTACTCGTGGCACGGTTAATACTTGATTAGTGAAATTGACACTTTTTTTGCTGTAGATGGTCCTGTCGATGCTGATGATGTTTTCAGTACGCCTTGTTCTGGACATCTGCAAGAGAAAAAGACGACTGCGATTATTTTCCATCTCGAAACAAATTTTTATAACTTATCCATCCCATCGTCAACGTATCGTTTCACACTTTTTCCTGTGATACGGGCATGCATGCATGCAAAAAAATATGGGCTATCTATCTACAATCATCTTCTCTCTATTGCCAATCATTCATCCCGTGTTCCATCATTCATTCAGCAAATGAATCAAGTTCAGTACATAACAAGTAGTTGGACAGGTCACAACATCATCATCAGAACAAAAATTCATACAGTCAACGTCGGTCTGCTCAAAATGTAGTTTATTATATGCTGACGAGAAAATACGATCAAGATAAATTGAACAGCGTGGCTTAATCTTCATGTAAAAATATGTACACGATTAACGATTATTTGCAGCTGAGTAGAACTGCTAAAACGCTACATGGCTTAACAACTATTACATTTCATCAAAGTATGCGGCAGCTTAAAAAACTCAACTTTCCTTGCCCACAAAACATGCTGCCATTTGCAATTTTTTATGCTTTATAGGGAGGCATTTTTTCATAGAAATAATGGAATTTAAATAGTAGGCTGGACATTCCAGTTTTTTTAAAACGTAATATTCATAGCAATTTTTTTCGCAATTTTACGTGTAAATTTTAACTCACTTTTTAGTGGTAAATGATACACAGAAAGAAGATGAGACAGCTTTTCCAAATGAAATACGATATGAAATATTTGTGCAGAGACATACAAATTGATTTTATCCGCATGTTCCAATAAGTGTCTCAATCAGACACAAGAAGGAAAAAAGTGTTGCCCTTTCAACTGACCGTTAACATTCTTCTCTGGATCAAGTGTCCATTATGCACGTAGATAAACTGATTATCATGATGACGCTCATTAGCAAGTGCATACAAGCATTTCAGAAATGCGTCAAAACTATTTGACTTAAGAACTCTTGATGTACAATTTACATAGATACATACCCATCATAACTGCTAGATATAATGTCTCTCTAATTGTAAAAAAATATTGATATTCCTCTTGAATTCTGAAATTGCCTGCAAACTTTTAATTTATTAGTGTAATGATCAGCAAAGAAAAAAATAAGATTGTGTACACAACACCATCATTTCTTGACGCTGTGAATCTGCATGTACACTGGCTGCAGAATGCTGCTATATACTGATGATGATGATCAAGATGTTCACAAGGTGCTGACCCTAAAAACTCCAGCAAAGAAGTCAAGTGTCCATCATAGCTGCGGTATTCATACAAAATTATTTCATTCAACTGGACTGTTGTTGTTGTTATATTCTGATTGATAGGATGGAGAATCAAAAATCAACAGACTGCTTGTCGTCGTCGCTGACTGACCGACAGAGAGAGAAAACCCATCCATCATCAAGTCAAATTTTTTTTAAACATTTACCACAACGTCAACTAAAAAACTACGCAGCTACGTGATCACTTACTGCCTTTTCACTGAATAATCACACCACGCCTTGTGCACACTACATGTTTGCTGTACTTAACTTTTTCCCACTTTCGTCAATACTAGAAAATATTAAACCACTGAAATAATAATAACTGATTATGAGGAGGGTGGTGGTAGGAGAAGTGGGATGTGCTTTCCCTTGCCAAATTGTTTGGGTATACGTATATTTTTATGGATTCATTGAAACAATAAATATGAAAAAAAGCAAAGGTGTTCGGTTACAAGTTTCAAAGAAGCGTGCTGACAATTAATAGCACCACTGGCGTGAATCGGGTTCGGTTACTTGAACATTTGCGTATACAAGCATATTATTATTCAGCATTTTAGGGAGTTTTTTTTACTGTTAAAAGTCGCTTTGTCTGCTTTATAATTTATGAATTGAATAACTGCGCGTACCATGTATGGTGTCAGGTGTCTGTTTTTTTGCGTTTAATAACGTCTGTTAGTACTTTTGTACATTTTTTTTATTTTAAGTTTTCAATTGAACGTAATTTTTACAAAAATATTTTTTGGTTGTCTAGTAAAGAATTAAAACAGGTTCAATCTGTCTGTAGGATTCAGTAGGATACAGTTATTTTATATTTATGCATTATTATATGGTCATTTTGAAGGTCAGTTTGCAACTGTTGAATGAAATAAATACGGATTTATGCAACTCTGTGCTCTGTTTTTTCTAATGGTCAACGTGAGTTTGTCTGTTTTGAATCAATTTTTTCTATTGTGATTATTTAATACGGTGGAATTTGACTGCGCAAAAAAAAACAGGAAAAAATGTACACACCATCATCACTCATTTTATTACCATGAAAATAAACTTATTTAGCTACCTAGCCATCTAATAAAATGGTCAACACGTGACTAATACATTCGACTGCAACTACAGCGGCGACAAACATAATTCAGCAGTTTCTTTTATTTTCAAGAATTTATCCTTCAAACCCGGCCGTTTCATCATCTTTTTGCTACCACACTTTTGCTATCCTCTTCTTTCATCTCTTTTTTTATAATGGCCGGGAAGAAAACTGCTGACGGATAATATTTATGTGCCGCGCAGCAGCCACTGCTAACGTAAGCACTGGGATGACATTGCATTGTAGTGGAATGACGACAAATGTCAAGATGATAAGTAGGTTCATACGATAATTAGTGAGTGCTTGTTTAAAAAAATTACATTAATTTCTCTATCCTTTTATCAACACCTTAGCAGTTACACGATTCTCATCTTTAAATTTCATGTAACTTTGATAATCTCTCTCTCTCTCTATGCTAGAAGGGAATTTATGCGGTCGGAGGAGTGGACACAATTACCGCCCATTCCATTACTACTACTGAAAACTGAAATGACTAATGACGGCTTATTCAGCGTCGTCAAAGCATATAACATTCCGTTTATGACCATTGTACACGTTCATCTGCACCCAACCAGCCAGATTGATATATATTCCATATTTATTCACGTAAATACAAAGCACTTGGGTAATTAGTAAATCAATTTGTAATACAAGCTGCCTACATGCAAATACATGATAAAGCATGTCTACATCAAACACAATAAGTAACAACACGAGTAAAGTGCCATTTATGCTAATTAACCAAGTACTACTCAACTAACTGTCATCATTCCCAAATCCTAAACGTCATCATCACCAGCGCATGACTTGTAATGAAAAGTGTCATCTCTTCCCTGTATATTCACAGTTGCTTTGTGTGAAGATACTTTTGTTATAAAAATTAATGCCCAGCCCACTACAGCCTTATATGAGGACAATTACTTGAGTTGAAAATCATGAGGGGCACACATGCAATTTCGGTCACGCTGACAATGAACTTGTTTTGCTCTTTGCAAGCAGGAATTAAAAAAGTGAAATGAAAAATGACAATTTTTTTTGGATAAACAACGGTTCGACAGCCAGTCACTCATTACAATCTGATATTGTTCTTTTCTCTTATTGTCAAGTCAACAAGAGTACCACTTGTACTGCTGCTGCTTTTTTTTCTACTCTCAGACTTATCATCATCATCATCGCCACTGCATTTTGAGCTCAGGTGTCACTACTACACCTAATTAAAGTATAAAAATGATAATGATGATGATGATGGTCTTGCACTTGAGCACTTGTACTTAATTGTCAATGTGCGACCATAACCTTGTCCTGAGTCGAGAAAACATGGAAAAATCATGTTGCAACTTTTGATTAGACTTTTGAGTTTCTGGTGGAGATGTTAGTACTCATGCATGAATCACGATAAAGAAAGTGCCGCTATTTGCTTTGACCACGACTACGAGAACGGATCATTTTTAATCCCAGTGCGTCTCTGAAAATTACGCACCATTTCGATAGTTTCTCTTGAGAAATGTTGCTGTAGGTCGGGCCTCTCTTTATTTATTTTTCTTTATGATCAAATAAAAACTATTTACCTACACATACTACATGGTTTTCATGATGATATAATGACGTCTTGCATCAAATACACCTACCACAACACAACATGCTAATCTTTTTATCTTCACGTTTTAGTATCTCTTTTCTTCTTTCTATTCAATGCCCAGCTATTTTTATACTCAAATCATCAAGTAGAATAATCATCATTACACAACTCTTCACTTTTCAAAGATCATCCGGGTGAAGCTGATTGATAAGTGTGTAAGTGGAACATTTTGTGGAGGCTGATTTTCTGATGATGAGCTAACAAAAAGTAAAGAGCCTCACTTGTTCTAAATGAAGCAAAGAAAACTGACATGTCTGCTCCAATTTCAGAGAAGTATTTATACATTTTTTTATCCTCATTATGAAAAATAATATTAAGTAACGGACCGAGTCTCTGTCTTCTTGACTGACCTCGAATTCCACACGCAATATTTACCTATTCAATTGTTAGCAATGCAAATTATTAGTAACATGTCGTGTGGTGTGGGTGAAATCGATACAGGTGATGGGATTATTATTAAAAGTCACTCAGGTAGCTGTTGGAACTCTCAAGTCTTTTCTGGAAAGAATGCACATACTTACGTAATTATTGGAATATTGTCAAAAACAAAATCCCTCACAAAAACAACACAATTTGTTAACTTGACGCGTGAAATATTGCAGAATAAGTGTAGCAAATAGTGCAGAGAAAAAAAATTTAATACAAAAATAATAAATAACTAATCAAAATACCATTTTCAGTATCAATCGTTTAATCGTGAAGCGTGGTCTCTTGTCTCTCAATTTGTTCATCAAAGCTAAATTAACTCTCGAAAAAAAGAGATTATCACACACACAACCACACACACAAAACAGCACAGTCCTCGACGTCGTCATCGTCGTCAACATGAACATCTCTACAGCCAAAAATGGCAGACTAATCATGTTATTTGTGTGTGTGCAGATATTCATCCCTTTGCAGAATTTGCCATGAATTATGCCTTTTTAACTTCCTTATTTAGATAACAAGCAAAACTGACAAAAAATGAGTATCAAGCTTGTATTTGAAGTGCGAACATGCATCAAAAAACATTATTTTTACACGTGCATGATGATGCCAATTATAGCGTCATTATTAATTGTTTAATTGCAATTGCCATTGTTACATTTAACTGAGCCTTGTTAAACAATGTCAGAACAAGATGATTACCATTATCATCGTTAAAAAGTAGAATGAATAAATTACATTGGAATAAAATAAATTAAGTAGCGTGAAAATGAAAAGTATTTCGGGTTTAGTATTGTATCGGGGAATTCTGATACACGTTTTGACTTTCACGTTGACATTGTCTAGAAATGATTTTTTAAACATTCAACTGAATCGAGTGTTGGGTTCACTGAAAGAGAAAAAAATTGAGCCGTGTTCTGTCAACTGTCAAGAAAAAGTATTGCGTGAATCATGTCTTCAACTTGTCATATGACGACAACAGATAAAATCGGTTGCACTCTGCATTTAAAATGATAATCGAAATAATAATAATATTAAATCCTTTTCTTCATTCTTCACCAATTATTTACCCAAAAACGAAATCCTGCTCTAGCTCCTTCCTCCTAAACTCTGATTGCAATCCACCAGTTTAATAGATGCGTTAATTTGCTTGCTTCCCACAGATGAAAATTTTTCTTGAGATTTATTTTACACCACTGTAGTTTACAGTTACCGGACCTAACTGATGCAATATTTTGTAAACTCTATAATCAGTGCTCAGTGGACACTAAATGCGTGCATTCATTTGCGTAAGTAAACGATTTAAGAATTCCTACTACTTACGATTAGTTATGGCTCAGTGTTTGGTCATAAAAAAGGATTTCATAATAATTTCCATGCATGTCAGGAGAACGGGGTGAGCTCAAATGACCCCACCTTATCACGTAAAATGGTTATTTAAAAAACTTTAAAAGTAAAATATACATTTTTTCATTAAATGTAAATTCGCATCTTGACTGCTGAGTTTAATGCTGAAAGTGAAGCAAGTGATCGTAAAGCATAGTGCAAAGTCGAGGTCATTTGGTGGTAGGCCAAAGACACGAATAGTAGGTGCTAAATTCACTTTACCTGTAAAACCTGTTTGAGTTTACCAAAAGTTTAAAGATATATGAATAATGTAAAATTAAGTTTAAATGCACGTGGAAGAATATCTATGAAATGTCACTGCTGGAGTGTGATTTTATGAATACTAATGTGCTTGAGCACAGCAGCAGCGGATTGATAAATCCTTATCTCCCTCCTGTTTATAGGCAGGTACGCTCCCAGCGTAGCAATTTAACACCGAATTCGTGGATTCTCAGAAAATTTCGCGAGAAAATAAAGCTACATCGGGCACAATTAGGATTAATGCAAAAAGGGAACGTGACAATTATCTTCAGTGAAACGACAGCTTAATTCAGTAAAAATTAAATCAGAACAAATGTGACTAGGTATGCAATTATTTTGAAACTACAGGACTCTTCCTGTTTACGACGCATCATTGCAAACACATTATTACATAAGTTTGTTTCAAATACACATTATTTATGGATATTTCACAGTTTCATCAAAATAAAATGACAAATGCCTACACACTACATTGCTACACATTATTATTTGCGAATGCACTGATAATCATTTTTTGTTTGTTTGCTTATCGATACATGATATCACTTGTTTTCTGGTGTTGGATAACGTTATAAAGCAAGTCCAAAATAACAAGCTTTATTTATCTATTTATAGTTGTCTTATATATAATGTCTATATCTTCCATGCATTTCAGCGTACTGACTTTACAACTTAAAAAAAGAATTCCAGAAACCTTTTAAACGCTTTACAACATTGCAAATATCATTAAAACGAATGCATGAGCTAAAAATACTAATACGTAATTTTGAACCAATATTTATTTTTGCCGTTGTATTTCTACTTGCCTACAAGTCAAATATAATTAGCATGACTTTTGATTATTTATATATTCTTCTGATGGACAACGCATGATGTGTTTGAAAAGAATGGCAAAAAATCTTTTATGAAACACCTGGTCATCATTATTACTTTCATCAGGATCACAGCTCACAGCACCACACCACTCATCATCTTGAAACATGTACACCATCTGCATTTAATGATTAATGCATAAAAAAGCCTCCTCATCTCCTGATAATGATCCCAAATACAATAAGAAGGAGATTGCACCAGTTTACCATTTGAGCTCCATTTTTAGCATCATCTATTTTTAGACTATTTACAAAACTTCTCATTCATCCATATGCACCATTTTGTACATTTCATATTAAAAAATTTCTCTCATTATTTCTCTGGACACGTGTTGAAGTAATATTGCTCCATCTATTTTTAGAAATTATATTTCTAAAAATAGACAAAAGAAGGATTTATTGTGTCTATTTAATTTTTTTAAATCACTTTCATCACTTGTCTACCATAAGCTAACACCGCTCAGTGTCATTCAGTTTCAAAAAAAACATTGTTATTAAGGTTGTCTTGTTGATGCTTAAAAAATCAATCCATGCATTTTGACTGAAGAGATTTCAAGTCGCATCTAATGCCGTATTTTTAATCACATTGTATATCACATGCCACATACTCACAAGGTCTGATCGTGAATATATATTTTTATTGTCATAATTTATATTGCATAATTGAAATAATGAAATCATGAAATAAATGATTTTTAAACAAATGGAAATGCCACTTATGACACCTGATGCTAATACATTATCTAGACACTTTTATAGATTTATTATTGCAGTTTGAAACAGGATAAAAAGTGGCTGATTCCACCAAGCACCAAGCCTCCCAATTTTCATCATATTGGTAATCTTTACGAGATGGATTTTTTCAAACAAAAGGCATTTTCATCATTCAACTCCAATTAATAATAGGCTATTACTACTAAACGTTCTAATCTAAGGTTTAAATGCAACATCCTGCAAATATTTACACCAAATTTCCGAGTAAAAACACGCCTTCAATTTCATGCTTTCACAATTTTGTCCATCTGTTTTGATCTAGTTTGAAAAATAGTGGAAAAAAACTTTTACAAACTACGACTGCCACCACTGCGTGAAAAACATGAAGATTAAAAAGTGCATCGTTTTTATGTCATGAAAAATAAAAATATAAGCGCATGCCATACCTACATTTATTTATTTATTTTCATTTATTTATAGAATGCAGGTTAATGATTGTGTCATCATCTTTGTTACTATCCATCAAACAAGCTGGTGCTGGTGCTCGCCCTCGCACAGAAATAAAACGCGAAACCTGACATGCACACACGGATAAAAAAACATTTAAAGAAAAAAGGAGTTCAGCCTACCTATAAAACAAGAGTTTATTGCTGATAATGATGACTATGTATTTACCACTGCAAAAAGACCATCACAGCCTAAACAACAACAAAGATAATGATGGAAAACGCAAGGAACAAAAGTTCATTGTGTTTGTGATTGCTCTCTGTACTACTACTACGAAGAAGCAAGTTGGTTGACAGTCAACAAGATTAGCAGAAAGATGTACATAATAATTTATGTAGCGACAAGTCAGATTGAAATGCGAGCATTTTGGAGCAATAAAAATGAGCAGCAAATGACAACAACTCTACTACTAGAATAAGTGAGCGTGTATAAAGACAAGGAGATTAAATGTACATGCCTTTTTCTTTGGATGATGATGAGATGAGACCAACGATGTTAATACCTCCTCGTTGATGTTTTTATTTATTTGTCAAACTAATTTTATTGCTAAATCCATTCCAATAATCCCAACAGAGCGTACATTTTTTTACTATTGCTCATCGCAATAATGTGTATCAATATCAACCTACCACACAGTTGGTTGGACGTGTTGGGAGAAAAATCCTTGCACTTGTTTTTATTGTCGTGTTGAATCCCACCAGCGAGAAATTTGAGCACGAACGCTTGACCACGTTTCATTCAACTGACCACCACTTGTTATGCTAATTTTGTAGCACGGTGACTGATGATTAAACTTGAAGACCACTGAAATGTTTGTTGAATTTGTAATCTGACTTGTAAATATTTTTTNACTGACCACCACTTGTTATGCTAATTTTGTAGCACGGTGACTGATGATTAAACTTGAAGACCACTGAAATGTTTCTTGAATTTGTAATCTGACTTGTAAATATTTTTTTAGACCAGGCCTGCCTCCAGTTTTCACTAGTTTTTCCCCGCCTGTCTGTTTTTTTTTCTTTGCGCGATTTTTGTAGAAACTTTGAGACAAATTAGTTCTTTGCTTCTTAAAAAAACTGTTTCACGTTTTCTTTAATGGTAATCACAAAAAATTGCCATAATGGGTTCACTGTCTGTCTGTCGAGAACCAAGTAATCTCAGGAGACTGACCACCACAAACTTTAAGTTTTGATTTCCAATTATAATTTTTTTATGCTTTCCAAGCATGCAAAACTATAATGAGGTTCAAGATAGTTAATAAACTTGCAAGCTGCTGTGCAGCAGGAGAACGCCAAATAAACGTATGCACATGCGACGACCACGCACAAGATTTGTATACTGAGCAAAACTGGTTGACTGTCTTGTGATATTATTGATACTACTGCTGATGATGGAGCATTTCAAAATTTTACCTGTCGCTAGTCACTACGCAATATATCCACACAACTGCACAAACATCTTTAGCAAGTATTATTTATGT
>JAANSP010000082.1:0-33422 GCA_036850745.1 Homidia socia
AAGTTTAATTGGTGAATGCTGTCGTTAAGGTCTAGACACTGCTACTCTCCAAAGTTTAAACTAAACTGCCTATAAAAAAATTAAGACAAATTAAATTTTTACCTGTTGTGCTATTTTCAGCGATGGAACTTCCATTTTGAGCAACGGGATTACCGCCTTCGGTGGAGGTCTCGTGGTGCTTCAATTATAAAAATTTTAAAAAATCACACTGTTAAGAACATTTTCATTTAAAATCTGTCGAAACATATGTCTAAATAGCTTTTAAAATGCTTGTGTATATTTTTAAGTATATTATAAGCTTTCTGAGACCTACAATATTCTTAGTTATCAGTTTTAATTCAACTATATCCATATTAAAAACTCAGTGTAAAATACTTAAAATATATTCCAGGTTTTCAAATGAAATCCACTCGGACATTTATTTAAAAAACTTTAAATGAGGTTCCAAGCGTTTAAATAAGAAATGAGTGAACTTGAGCTGAGCTCTCTACAAATCGACAATGTCTGCCAAGTAACAATGTCTTAAAATTTGAATGCATCAATTTGTTACATAAAAGTGGGTGGTCCTAAAAAGTGTGTTACTAACTTTATGAGTGCAGACTTGCGGAGTGAGGACGTGTTATTTTCTGATTGGCAAGCTTGTAATGAATAACTAAATCCTTTCTTACGAATACGAATGAACGACATATTTTTATTTGACTTTTCCGAGAAAAAGCAATTTTGGTTAACAAACGTAACTTTAAGCGGACCAATGAAAAGCGTCTACCTGTAAATTCTAATAACTCACAACGCTCTCATGATTCTTAAAGAAGCTGTTGAGCAGCTAGCACAGTTCAACCTTTAGTGATTCACTATTAGTGAATTACATTTTTTTCTACTTTCCGGTAACTGCAACTATAAAATTTCCTAAAGCTTTTAGTTTTTTATTGTGTTTTAAAAATAAGTTAAAACCAGGCTTTTTAAAAGACAAACACTAATTGTGGGTGGCACTTTCATGCTGGAATCAGGAGAAAAGATAATTTTAGTGTGTGTAAGCATTTAAGCAATGAGTTTATATGCATGAATGCATGTTTACATGTATAATGTATAGCGTCAAATTTCGATAAAAAAAACCGTGTGCCGTGCCGTGTAGTGTACTCAATTCCCGCTCGTTCAACTAATTGATCATCTTATGTATGATTAATTAACAGTCAATTAAGTGACAATTAAGTGCCGATTTATCAAGAATTATTGGTTATGATTATAACTTGTTGAAAATGAAGAAGTTAAGGTAAACATTTTGCTAATAATTTTTAAGAATAAAAACGGTTCATTTGTGTCCTTGTTTTTACATGTACTAAATATTCTTAATGTATCCCATTGATCTAAAATGTTCCGCATGATCCTTTATCTCGCGCTGTACTCCATGAGAAAACAAAGCCTTTATTAACTGACTACTAAACTACGTCACAGAGATACATTATTATAGCTCCAGCATCTTTATGAAACCCAGAGAATATTCTATTCTAAAACATTAACTTTTTTCCACGGAAATTGTCCATGTCCATGTTTGATATTTGACCAAGCCAGTAAAAATGTTCCCTTTATGTGACTAATTTGAAAGTTACCTTGAGAAGTCTATCAACCAAAACCATTTTGGTTCCTTGCTTTTCCAGTCCCAATTTGCCCAGCTCTGAGCGTAGCTCTGCAACTTTCATATTCGTCAATTTTGTTTTGAGGTCAGCCATTGTTGGTAGAAGGTTACAATTTTTCTACCAAACAACACTTTTATTTTTATCTTATTATGAGGAAGTTTTACTATGCTAATGTTTTGTTTCTAATTCACTGAAAATTGAGTAGAAACTTGTCCAGGTCACAGTTGCACAGCAACACTGTTTAATATTATATAATTGTTTTTTAAATAATATTTTTCGACTAGGGAAGCACACACTAGTACAATAATGAATGTGTCTCAATAAGCATTCTGTTGAGAATGACGATTTTCACTTGCACAAAAATCTATTGTTATCTTCACCAAAGATCATCACCGTCAGAGAGATGACTACTACTACTGCTAAACTGTATAGCAGATATAAAATTGTATGGTGTGGTGGTACAATATAAAAACTACTCTAAAAGATCAGATCAGCGTATTATATAAGTTGCTTGGATGAAAATAATAAAGTAATGATGGCAGGCAACACAGGCGAGAGCCAGAAAGAGACAAATCTCAAATGTGTGGATTTTTGGATAGGAATGATAGGAAGGAAACGTTTCAAGGTGCAAATATTATATCTGTACCATTTACGTAGAATACAGTGCACTTTGCAGCAAAAATTGGAGCATTTTATTTTAATAAAGTCAAGTAAGCAAGCATTTTTATTCAGGTGATAAATAGGATAGAATATAATGTACAGTCCTGCACTGCATTGCACTTTATTTCACAGTACAGTAAGCAGACAAAACGCGGATGGGAACATGCACACACTGAGGTTATTTTCATGATTTTCCTCTCTCTACGGAATGATATCAGACAAGTAGTATAGTATATTTCCTCCTCAGTACATCGTACTCAGTACAAGAAAATATTATTGTAATAAACATATAGCAACAAGATATGGAGTTTGTGGACAAAAGGAGTAAACGTGTATAGAGAAAAGTAGCGGAATTATATACTCTATTTAGATAAAATATCATTATTTAGTCCAGGTAGCTTAACTTTCGTCTGCGCAGTTATGTTTGTTGCAATGGGTGGTTTTTCTAAAATGACATTCAAATGCATTTATATGCCAGTGCAGTGCGTGTTTAGGAATCGGATCATGATAAAATCCTCCTGGAAATATTAATCCAAACCGTATAGCATTTAAAAAAATATCTATGTAAGAAAACAATAAAAACATGGTTTTCTCAATGAGCAGCCATCGATTTATATCGGACAGACACACAAACTTGTCCAACTCCATAAGTAGCTGAACGTTTTTATGTCTAGTGAGTGGTAAGTGAACCCGTGAAACACGGGCCGTGATGGAGTACGTTGTACGTTCTTTTGCTTTAAACGCTCACCAGTGAGTGTACCACCATGCATTCTTTTGATTCTTTCTCTTTCTCAAGGTGTCTCGGATCAGAGGCGGAATGCTTTATATGATGGCATTTTGAAAATGACACTGGTGTAGAATCTTCATTTTTTTGTATGTACATGCATTATATACATTTACAATTAGTACCTATTGTATGCTAAGCGTACAGTGGTGGCCGCCGATGATGATGCAGCAAGAGACCGACCTTTTTGAGTATTGGGAATCCTCAATTTATGTCAAGCTGAGGCAAACATTTAGAAAAGTAACACAGCAGAAGGTTTTTTTTCTAAACAAAGTATTCAGGGAAAAGTTTTAGATGCGCGATGCTTTCTACAGTCTTTATGACTTTCTGTACTACCGCAACATAACTGCATGCTATGCAAAAGTAAAATAATTGTAATGCAGTTCAGGTTGTACAGCAACAATGATGACACCATTAAAAATAAAGAAATGTTTCCCTTGATACATTATTGAAAAGACTCATCTTTCAAAGAAAATGCTAATAAGAGGTAAACAAAGTCCATGCGTGAGCATTTTATTAATTTCATTTAAAATTTAAACTGCTCTTTTTATTTACATTATACAATTAGAGTACAACGTTAAAATATACACAGAATTATTACCGACAGAAAGGTATTTTTTCATTCTGGGAAGTTTATTTGGATGGTAACTCTCATCATTTTGTTTCCATGAAAATGATCTCACTCAACCCCTAATAATTATGATCAACATTTTTTACAACACAAAAATACTCAATATTATATATGTATTGTAGTAGCACATTTATTATTACAAAAACATAATAATAATAATAACAATAATTACTAATTAATAAATCAGGAAAGCACGCCAATATTCAATATTAACCGGATGTGATGATATGTTTTTACATGGCAACCCATTTTTTAAAGACGCCGGATTCTCTGACTAGCTGATTGATTTTAAACGTTCAGCTAATTAAACATGTTAGCATAACATGAACAAAATGGAGCAACATGACATAAAAATGACAATGATGTTTGATTTTTTGCCTAATGGGAAACTACTTATTATATATCCTGCATTGCACTTTTATTTTCCTGTTTGCTGCTTCTACTACATATTTTTTCAGCAAAAAAAATATTTATAAATTTATGCGTTTTTTCCCATCTCTGCAAGCTTTAAAACGGTCACTTCAACAAAACTCTCATCTTTTCTATTCCTCCAACGAAAACATCATGTCTTTTAATTGTATACTTTCATTATTAGTGCTTGCGCTGGTGGTGATGATGATGATGATGTGTCATGTTGATGTATTGATTTTAATGACGTGTAATTATCTGTTTATACTCAGCCTACCGCCTTACACATTTTAGATTTAGGTAACAACAATTGAAGTTTTTTTAAATACATTTTTTCATCAAAAAATCATCTTTTTTATTTATTTTCTAAATATAACCTTCTTTAGTAAATATAACAATGGTTTCTGCAACTATTATACAATATAATATATAATATCTTGTATGATGTAGGTAGGTATATAGGTAGGTTCATCATGTACTAAACATTAAATTATGCAAAAAGACGTTTTTTCAAAAAAGTTTCCAGTCATATGTACTTGATTAATACGTTTGAAATTGCATTCATGAAGTTTTCACGTTTCAGTTTTTTGCTGATATATATAATATCATCTTCGTACACAAATATTATATTTTTACACAGTAAATAAACATTACTTTTATGCTGCTTCTTCTTTTGGTACTACCAACTACTACATATACTATACATACCTCGGTTCAGTTAGTGAGTACGATTATTTGTTGGTGTGGTTTTCTTTTCATAACGAATAATTAATTAGGTACGAAAAAGGAGCGTTTTTTAATATAGCTGTTTAAGTTAAAGTTTGAAAGAGGACAAGACAACACTAACAAGTCAGTTTCATAATGATGGCGACAGCGAACGATGGTATTTATGTGGAAAAAAACGACAGATAGAATATTTTTAAAGTAATAATAAAAATTAATAACAGTAAGAATATATCTTTCATAAATGTTATTATTGTTCGTTTGCAAATTTATAGGTATACTTATTTTTAAAACTTCTATTAAAGGATCAAGTATCTATGTAGTACGGTTGGTTAATAGTAGGGTTTCTTGCTAGTTTTTAGTTAACCTCCAATATACCTATTATATCTGAGAAAATTATAGTGTTGATTGACTTAGATTTTCCCCTCAGATAAATAAATAGTGGTAATAATAACATTAATAATAATACGCTTAATATTATTATTATTACGCATGTATTATTGTATTTGCTTGTTAACAACAAAATATTTTTATCGTTATTTATATCGTTAGCATTATTAGCGCCTTAAATTATTACTATTATTAATATATTATCATCATCATGCCAAATAAATCCGTTTATATTCTTCTTGCCCTTTTGCTGCTGCTAACAATAAATATTATTATTAATAATAATAATAAACAATGCAATTGTTTATCTCAGTTCTGGTATAATATGTATTTTGGGTAGAATAATAATAATAATATTTATGGTCCTGAACCAGCAAATTGTAAAATACACTTTTGTTTACGCTTTCCCGCAAATAAGTATAAGAGCCACGATATTGCGCTGTGGCGAGATTTTGATGATGATGATGAGGCTCAGAACCTGGAACGTAGAAAAAGAAAAGGAAATTAGTTATTGATATTAGTACGCCCTTTACGAATTGACTTGGCATATTAAACAGAGATTAGTTAAATAAGGCATGTTTTTTGTATTCTTACCGAATAACTTAATTCTTTATTATCGTTTTTTCCTACATTTCCGAAAAAATTAACTGTTTAATTTTTTTCAGTTTTAAAGTTGAAATAGTTCATCTTGTGCTTTTTCTAATTTTCTCAATGAGTAGCGTAGGTGGCGGCCTTGAGTTGTAATGGAAGTCCCCGAGTGTCTATGGTCAGATTCACCATCCGAGTCAAATGTTACCCAAGGTTGCTGGTTATGCTGCGACTCTTTGGTTTTTGCCCGGATCCGGCTGGATGCGATGGCACTATCTATCCTAGAAAGGAAGTCCTGCGCAGACTTTTCTGAATAATCGACAATTCTTGAACTAGAAGACTGTGATGTGGGAGAGAGGGGATTTGACGTGGTTCCATTACTCATTGAGCTGTTGGGTCGAGCATGTCCGTTTGTCGTGTTACTGACAGAGCTGGGAAGGGTAGTTATGCCCTCAACGGTTTCTCCTAAACTTGTTTCATTAAATAGCGTTTCGTCCTCCTCCTCCTCCTCAGCTCCGTTACGTGCACCATTTGACCCCGGCAGTGGATGCCCAGTGTTTTCGTACGTAATGGACTCACCGCCAAATGGGACTTCTGACTCGTTATCCCAATTGCTACAGTCTCTTTCATAGTATTCATCACAGAGAGGGTGACTCCATGTGCTCGGCACGCCAGTCCGGCCATTTTCATTATCTAGTCAGATGAAGACAAGGTGGAAGAGATCCATCGTTTTCGTTATCCAAACTGGACGTCAGGTCAGCTTCAGTATCCGAGCAGGATGTTCTGGAGGAGCATTCGCCCTGTTGACTTCCAGAAGATCCATCCTGACCATTTCCACTTCCAACCACGGGTATCAGTAGCTTGTCCCTTAGAAAGAGGCTGTCGTTGGTCCAGAGATTATTCGCACGACGAATCTGCTCCGTCTATTAAACAAATTAAGTAGATAAATTAGTTTTAATACACTGCCTTAATAGAGATAACTCCATTTTAAATGTAAAATCCGAAAAAGTGATGAACACTCACTGTCACGCCAAATTTTACCGCCAGCCCTTGCATCGTATCTCCCAGCTGCACGTTGTACACTACCACCGGTTCGTTCTGCTTTTTAAACCGGGATGAGGTCGCTCCGTATTTCTTCTGACCTTTTGCCATAGGCCCAAATGCAATTCTCTCATCTCCACCACTGTATTCCATATCTCCAACATTGACGAAAATTTTGTATCGGGAAATTTTGCCGGATAAGGTTACCACTAGAAAATAAGAGCAACAAAAATTCGTAAGGAGAGAGAAGCTGTAAAACCCACAAGGACACAAGCACTCTAATTATCTCTGATGGTGGTGGTGGAACAGTGACGAAGATGATGTTCTCGTTCTTTTTTTTCTGTTCGACACGCACCGTCGCTGGTGCTACTTGTGCTGCTGCTGCTACCAAAGAGCAATCAAAACGGTCAACTGAAGTGTCACTGGGATGACAAGCACCAGACCGATGATGATGGTAGTCGTAGTTTTCATGTGATGCAGATAAAACTGTAGTGTTTGTGTTTCTTGTTGGGTTAAATTCAATAGACATAGCAGCAAAAAGCAGATTCATGTCTGGTGGAATGCAGTCATTACGTAGTTACGCTTGTTCACAATTGATGATTACTTTTGGAAGCATTATTAACTAACTAAATCGTTCGCGTAATTACACAGAGCGAGATGAACAACGCAACGGGATAAATGATGATGATGATGAAAGCGAATAATAGATGATGACGATGTATTATTTAATATGTTATCAGCAGAACAAAAATAATGTTCCTCAGCTCAGTTTGTCGTTCTCCACTCCACTACTAGTCATCCTTGGTTGTCACTTTAAAAGCACCTTCGATTGTACGTTTGAGTTTTCAGAGAAACCAGATAACGGGTAGTAATAGGTAACAAAAAACGGACATTAGGGAACTCTAATGCACACATTTAATGTTTACGCATGTCTTTTTTCTTCCTGTTACTTTGACTTAATACTTTATTACAGAGAGGCGAAGTCTCGCCTTAATTTATTAAACTTTCTCTCTCTCTCTCTCTCCATCATGTTATCTGACCCCAGAGGAGTAAAAGATGCGAAAAAGTCAACAAGTTTCACAAATCACTTTGTTGTCTCAATTCCAATCATAAAAACGAAAAAAGCCTATATTTTTTCACAAAACCAAATCTTTCTTTGGCATTATTACTTGTTGTGTGGTCTGGCAATGCAATGTGTACTGCTGCTACTTATGCTTTTAGCACAGCACAAATGGCAGTTGAGACATCTTTATAATTATTCAATCCCACACGCACAAGTCATGTCACATTGTGTTGTAGTAGGACACACTCACATTAAAAAGACATTAAGACGAGATTAAAAGATTGGATTGTATGGGATCAATATTTTTATTGTCGCTGCTGCTGCTGCTGCGATTTAGCCAGTTTTTAATCCCAACATTAAAATATTTTCATTCCGCTAATCCTCATTTTACAAGGATTTTTATTTTCGTTTTATTTATTAACCTCGCCCATTCAATCACTGATCTTTGCTAACAAAAACAATTGTTCCTGTGAAGAAACAGTTTTTTGTTACAACATTTTATTTCTTGAAGAAATATTTGAATTTTATAAACTATTTACTTGAATAGTCGCTCTCACTCTCCACTACTTTTACTACATGGCAACTTTTTGCCATTATTATTATTGCCCGGGATTGCACAGATAAAGGACGCGGATGATGATGTTGATAATTCACCCCGATTGATTTTTGCAGGTAATATCAGCATGCTGACCGCTGCTGCTGTTTATTCAAAATAACGATATAAATATGCACATGACGATGTGGGCGTACGTAATGTACAACTGAGTGTTCATTCACTCACATTTTATTTTCAAAACGTCAATTCTCTCCAATCATTTTCAAAATGCTTATTATTTTATCACAATTTTTTATTAGACCAAATTTATCTCTCTACTCCACCAACACACATTCCCACTTCACCGTATGTGCAACCTCCACTCTCTCTCGCCTGCTTCTCCTCTTGTTATTATTATTATCATCATCACCTCACATAAAGAGCTGAAAAGAAGAGAGAAAAAAAGGCTTTCTTATTGCAAACACATTGGGAAAATGTGTGTGTAGGCTTGGCACATGAAATAAGAACGTAGAGAGATATTATTTTCCACCGATATATCTCCTTTACCTTTTGTTGTTGAGTTTGTGTGTTCTTATTACTGCGTTACGTGAAACCCTACTTTCAGTCAACAAGAGTCACCCACCAGATCAAAGTAGTAGTCGTAGTAGTAGTATTATTCCTACTTTTACAACCACCAGAAATACTACTACAACTCGTTTGAAAAACAATACATTGACTGGTGAATGGTGATAAAATAAAATGATGTTGGCATGTAAAAACTTAACTAACTGGAGCTATTGAACTGGAATGTTGAACTGCTCTTGTTCTTCCTGCTGCTGCTGCTGCTGGACAGAGCAAAAAAACATATTGAATGAAATCAACATTCCAAACAAGCACATGCACCAGAAGAAGAGAGAGAGCCAGCAGAAGCAGACGAGAAAAAATACATGCATAACATATTTTTACGTAATGATAATATCATGCAAAGTTGTCGTTGTTAATAGTTAGTGGAGCAATCTCTAAAATTGTGCTGCTCATTTATCTATTCTGCCTGACAATGCATAACTTGTTCTTGTGTCCTCGTGGTGGTATAGTGACTCTGACTGTCCAACCATCATCATCATCAGCCAGCCAGCATCATCATAATTTTACTGATAATAGCCTTGCTGCTGCTGTTGACCATGTGTCGAGAAGATCACATGAAATACGTCGTATCACTTTTTTTTATTTATTGATAATTTTATGATATTTTATTTCTCCAGTCAGAGTTGAAGACAGAGAGATAACGTAATAAAATGATGAGGAGATGAGGAGGGTTCATGAACAACGCCAGCTGCATACGGGCCACTCTCTATTTCTGTTTCCTTCATATTAATAAATGTACTACTTAAAACAGAAAAAACGACGCTTTTTTGACGCTTCTCTTCGTATGGCTTTATATGGCTTTTTACTTTTGGGACTGGAAGAAGAGAGAGAGAAAACTTTGATCTGAACTGTTGCGGAGATCAAGTTGGCAGAAAATAAAATGACAAAAATGTCATTGGCTTTTCCCATGTAATATTTATACTGACCACGCAGTACTCGAATACTTGAATAAAGATGCAATGTAAAAAATAAATGAAATGTACTCACTCACAATTTATAAATTAAAATACCAGCAGCACCAGTAATCAGCGTTATTGGCACACTTTGCAAAAGTAGTTATTACTCAATTTTATTTTTGTGATATAAATATAATGTCTGCTGATGTGATGAAACATAAAAAGTAAAAAATAAACACGTAACGGTAAAATAAATAATATGCACAACTCGGCAGATTATTATTTAGACTAGGTAACTGTTGATAAAATTAAGTCTATTTTTTTAAACAAAATTTGCACTCATAACAATTTCAAACGCACACTCCTACCAGGCTAACAAACAAACGAACAGAAGGAAACAAGATAAATAACGAAACAAACTACAGCAAAATGAAACTTTTACACTGTTTTTATTTTGCCGTGTAGAATATATGTAATAATGCGCCGCGACCATTACCTTGCATTATGACTACTTATATAGCGTGTATTGTTGTTAATGTGCATCTTTACTAGTTAAAATGTTGGGTTTGTTGAAAGTGTGCAAGTAGCATAGAGGCACATAACTACCATGATTGCAATAATATGAGGATGCTGTTGTGTGTAGTAAAACTGTTGACTACGAAACAAATGCGTGATACTAAAAAATTCTAGACATGAGCATAGCGTCAGGAAGCAAAAAATTATTATTAGGCACAAGTGAGCTGTAGAGTGAATCATCTCTTCTTCGTCAGTTAGTTGTCGTCCTCCTCACTATAATCATAACTTGCGTAGGACAATGTACAACAAAAAAACATATAAATAAAATACCAAACCGCAAAGATATCATTCCTCAACCCATCATATCACAGACCTGATTATTATTAACCTACCTACCTACCTACGTGTACTCACATTTGAAAATCGTCTAAATAAGTAACATGTCCAAGTTTTCATGCAGAAATAAATAAATAGCACAACAGCAGCAATTTTTCCCCGATTCGTCATGAATGCAATCAAAATAATAATGGCGTATTGTGTATTTTGATGCTCTGCCCCTGCCTACTTATTTACAGATACATTATTTTATTATTATTATTATTATCATTACCTAGTCGCAGTTATAAATGTTACAATACATGTAGGTGGCATTATAGAGTACAGCAGCTTTTATATACATGTTTTGTACTTTCTTGCACGTACCTACCTATTTAACATTTTTTGTATGATTCTGTGTAAAATGCAACCCTTTTCAATGTAAAGATTCTTGAAAAATATATAGAATGGATGGATTCTACAGCCGTTCTAAACGCGTTAATTAAATATACTGCAACGCTGCTACCATCATAGACGCGTTGGCAAATGTATGTCAGTAGTGGTAGCTGAATATGTTTGACTAAATGCGTGGTACAACCAAGAGGATTGTTAAGTCTTGTAAAAATATTTCATATGCATAATATGCTGTGTATTTTGTGTGCGTTAACAAAGGAATCAAGAAGCTGCGTATGCTCTTTTCATCTGAAGGACGTACCCACGCACATATAAACATTTTACAGTGTTTAATTTACTATCATCGATACCGAGTATAATATGAAGGGCTTGATTTCTTACCATATGAGGTCCACAGACACTATGGTTTGGTTTTAGTACATAATATGTATGTACTGTGGCTTATTTAATTTAACTATCTCTCGAACAGCTACTATTATTATATGCTTTGCAGCTCGGTTAAATTTTCTTTATGATGACGATAAGCAAGTTTACAAGTATTATGCAGTTTGGTAGGTACGAAGAGTGCATCAGATTGGGTAAGCTTTACAATTTTTATGCGTGTGTGCACATGTATTTCATTTTATATATAACTTCATGTTACCTGCAGCAATTTTCCCACCAGCAGCAGCACCCATATTGCAAGTCTAATTTACTTTTTTCCTTTCGGTTGATATCAGTATAACGTGCTGATAAAAAAGAGATAGTCGATAAAAACATAGACCTTTTTACGCTGAAGGGAAGCATTACTCAAAGTATTTATTATGTTTGTGTGTTTGCAAAGGATGATGAGAGTGGTTGCTCATGAATATACTTAACTGTTCTGAATTACTTAAAGGAGCGTTCCACGTTAACCAAGACAGAAAAGAGGAGGAGGAGGATGTACAGTTATTATTAATAATTTATTTATATAAAAAAAGAGGTTTGTTGCATTGGCTAATAATAGGGAATGCAAACCCTTCATCTTGCATTTACATAGAGAAAGCAAGTTTGTCTTGCCATTTTAGTTGTTGAAAGAGAGGAGTAGTAGTGGTGTAGTGAACTGTGAACTGAACTATTTCCATGGCTTACCCACATTTACTATATATTTATACACTTTATTTATTAGGCATTTTTATTTTGTACTGCGCATTTCGACCAAGTTCTGCTGCAGAAGCCATCGTAAAGTAAAATAAAAAATATCCTGTTGTGAGCGAGCACAATCCTGCATATGAGAAATTCTGCAGACATGTACATATTTATTATAAATGCGCTGCAAGTCATTGCATGTGTCTTAAAAAAAGTTAAGTTGACAAATTGTAACATTATATACTCTTGTGTGCACAAAATGAGCATGAAAAGGTTGTGGTCAGTTGGACATTGCTTATGGTGATGTTGTGTATGTTTACACTGTCAATGCTTTTTCATTGCATGTCTCCTCCATGCACAAGTATTTCCCATTGACATGAGGAAGGTTTGATATTATACAATCCAATCCGATGTTTTTTTACTGATCGAGCGAGTGCTGACTCTTGGAATTCTCTCACGCTGATTCACTCCATTTTATATAGTTAGTCAATAGAAAAAGCAGACTGGAGTATTATGGTGATTTTACTGACCATCGCCACCGTACAACCAAGAATACCTAGGTACGTCATAGAGGCGATAAAAGTAGGAACTGGATGAGATTGGTAAACAAATGACGCAGACGTTCAAACCGTTTTGCTTGTATGGATTCTTACCAAAGAAAGCAACTATTTTGACTTGACATTGTTGTCATATGATAGCCCTACTCTACTGCTGCAAACTGAATGCAGGCAGATCTTGCAATCTTTTAATCTGATACGTTAGCATTCATTGGAATCCTTATCATGCTGCCATTAGTTGCTGAATGTTTCATCGTTCAGCATATCGTCAGCAGAACTAAAAGAAAAACATTTAAAGTACAAAAGAGATGATTGTAAATACGTTGCCTGTAGTGTATGCAAATGCCAAATAAAAGATTGAACAACTTCTTTTTTGAAACAATTTTCTGTTGATTTGACAAATATGAGACGTTTCCCGGCGTCAATAGATTCACTGAAATAATAGATTGCTATTGAGCTTTATAATCTATCAATCTCAAATGTTATCTGTTTACTGCGCTTTTCTGAGAAAATGCCTTGGTCATGCATTCGAATAATAACAAAATGAAATTTAAAATTTTACTCACTGCGTAGTCAAATCTCCTGAGAAAATGACTGTTTGAAGAATGTTTAAAAAACATTTTA
This sequence comes from Homidia socia, assembly GCA_036850745.1. NCBI lineage: Eukaryota > Metazoa > Arthropoda > Collembola > Entomobryomorpha > Entomobryidae > Homidia > Homidia socia. The sequence goes on from JAANSP010000082.1 coordinate 13,532, forward strand.
TACTCGTTTACTCATTCTGCCGTGTAAGTTGCATACATATGTGCTTGACAAGGGAAGGTCTAAACGGAACAAAACTTGGAAATTCCATACAGCAGCGTCTCCCATCCAAACACAATTGTACAATGTCCAATGCCGCAACTTTTTAGAGTGATCGGAAAGGTGGCGGTGAAGTGGCTTGTTTTTCCATACGCATGGTTTCCAAAATAACGACTCCCTCCTATTGCCCGTTTGGAGGCACTCACTCACACAACTTTTATTAACCAGTAGGGCAACAGGATACTAACAATAAATGTTGTGGAAATACAAACGACTATGACTTTCCAGCTTTTTGCACGTAGTTGTCCCTTAACATGCTTCACATTTTACCAAACTAGGCACTTAAACTGTAAATGTAGATTAACAATTTTGAAAGTGGACGGTTTTAAAGAAAGTGTCGTCAAATCAACTAACGACCTATTTCCATGCAAGGCTGTTTGAAAGAGAATTTTCTGTGCTGGATGACTTGGTAGTTGGAAGACAATGTATTTTGTAAGGTAGGTAGAATAAAAGAGTCAACGAGGAGGCCCTGTAAAAGATTTCTTCCGTTCCATTCAACTGAAACGACGACGCCCGGCAGGTTTATCTGAACTTGTGAAGGCATTTGCCATCATAATTGCTTCCAGTTTGAATTGCTGGAAAAATTTATGCTGATCTGTGGACGAGCAAATTTTGTACCTGTTTAAATAAGCACACGCCTTACAACTTTTGCTGTCAACAAAAGTTATCATTATTATCTCCAACAACAACATCATCATCATCACATGCTCCACTCAATTATCATATCAATAATCAAATCAGTGTTCAGTGATGGATCTGGAGCATCGTGCATTACCGCAACTTAAGTGGGCGAATCGACATCATGAAAGCTCTGGCGTCAGAGATGAGATTGATGATGGAAACAATAAACAGAATAAAATTGGCATAAATAAGATGATATGCTCTATAAATATCATCTGTCATTCCTTTCCCGTTTATCGTTTGTCTCAACAATTTACGCACTGTCAATCAGCCACCACCAGCCATCCACAACAGAATCACGAGGTTAAAAGAGTTAGCGACCAAATCATCAACTAACATGGTGTCATCCTCGTCAAAATTATAATACAAATCTGAAATCTTCAACAACATGCCATGCTCATGAATTATGCATGTTTCCATTATACTGCTAGCTCATAATAGTTTATGCAATTTCTGCACGGAAAATGGAATGAAGAATCAATGAAAAGTTACTATAAATAAATAAAAATTTATTGCACATTGCTGAAGATAGATTTGTTGTAGTAACCACACGTAAGCAAATGCATAACTACGGCTATTTTATTTTTATCATTCATATCTCAAATAGCAATTTTGCCCAGTTTGCAGTGGTACTACTATTTTTCCCCATCTATGTACATTCAGTTGATATATTCACAATGTTTTTATGTCTAGCTAACTCACTAACCAAACATCATCACCATTAACATTTTACTGTTTGGCAGGTGTACAGCGAAATAACTTAACAATTTGAACACGGTTCATGTGCACACGTGCAAATTCTTGGAATTGTTAATTAGCCGTGTTGGAGACATTATATGCTAAATGCTAATTGAAAGTTTCAAAGACATTATGTACGTTTTTACGATATACTATTACATATTTTTAATACTATTTCAAACTTTTAGAATTTTTTTCAGGTATCTCTCCTTTTACTCCACTACACAAAACAATTAGGAAAATTCGTTTAAAAAATGCATACAGCAGATAGAGAGGAATATTAACTTTGAACTCAATCTTGCAGTTAAATTTAAAAACACGCCTTGTAGCAAAGTCGGAACTTGATCCAAGTTATTTTCCCCACCTTCATCTCAACTTCAGCACTTTTACATTAAAAGTTTTTGTTTTCCTGGAAAAGTCTTTCAAGTACTTACAATGGAGCATTTGATATGGAGTTATAATGGCTTACGATAGTAATAATAATGTATGGTAAATATTGTGCCTACTCTTATTCTAGAGAATGTAAATATAGACAGAAAAGCCCAGAAGCAGTAGAATTTTTTTGTAAAATGATATCATAAGGAAAAGTCCTTGTGGCGGTGGTTGAATTTGTACTATATGGAATAAATGTAATAAGTATGTGCGTATTAAATTCCAATAGTGGAATTATCTTTATAGTATTTTTTGAATTTGAAAGAGATATTTTGCTTAAACATTTACTAATAATAATACCAGTATAAAAAATACAGGAATATATGTATAGAAAAAGTTTATAAGAGGAAATGTAGTAATATAGCGCAGTGATAATTGAAAGAAGTTCACACACACACAAATGTCTTGTGTCATTAATGCTTCTTCTGAGGCAAGTTTTAATAATTTCCTGGAGATACCCAACAGGCAAAATGTGAAAAACTTTTTTTTCCTTCTGTAATTCAGCAAGGCTTACTAATGCGCTTCTCTCATGAGCACATGTACATTGTCTCTCTTTTTGCTTTTGTAAAGCAAAGGTTTGGGCAAGCGTAAAACTTGAAACGCATTGCATTTGCATTTGAAAAAGTGTGTAATACTTATGTTTGCTGGTGCTGCTATATTATTATTATTATTATCATTATTACCATTTCTCATTGCACGAAACCAGGGAGCAAGAGAGGAGAACGTTGTTTGCCAAAGTTTCTTTTAACTTACTTTTAATATCCAGCCATCTATCTGTTTGGATATAGATAGCAGCTTAAATACATACACAACAAAGTTGTTTAAATGATAATCATAATGGGTAAATACACACGTACATTAACACCACTGCACTAGATATTTTTACACATTATTAGTTTAGAATAAAACGACCTCCACTTTAAAAGGAAGGATAAAACTCGGTTGGCATGCTTTCATTTTCTTGCTTATAAAATGTGAGATAATATTTCCATACGAGAAAAACAATTTAGACAGCTTTAAGCATTAATATCATAATCACACCATCATTGCGCTATAGAACGATCATGAACTTCCGTTTTTAGATTTCACCACCAGTGTAAAGTGGTAGTAAATGCAACGGCGACAATTATGTTGAAAACAGAGTTACGTAATGTACTGCTCACATTTTAACCGCTAATGCGCTTTATTCGCTTTATAGCGTCTTCTATTAGCCAATGAAACCGCAGGATAGTGCTAAATAAAAAATTAATTTCGCATTAGAGATTTCATCTAGAAAAGTTTAACCCCAGCGGAACAGCGATAGATCTGTGTATACAAGTAATCTTGGCGGTCCATACAATTTTCCGTTCTATTTTTTTCTAAATTTTTGCATTCTTGTAATAAATTTAAAGATTTTGTTGAAAATGAAAATAGTATAGTCTGGTTACGATGATAAGCTATTCTCTTTTTTCTAAAAAAAAAGAAGATTACATCCCATTTGTAATATACTGCTGCTTAAACCTACACGTTATTAAGTAATTGATAAAAGTAATGAAAAAGTAGCACTAAAAGTAGTGCAACTAAAATCGTTTCAACAAAAAAAGAAAAAAATGTAGCGTAATGTGAATAGTTAATACTGTAGTTGGTAAGTTTTTAAATGCTTTTCAATTTCCAATGAAAATTGTCGATTGTTTGATAAAATTGAAACTTTGGATTTTGATAGATTGATTTCCGGAAATAAAAAATCTCCTAGTTTTCTCTTTTCTCTTTTAACTTTAGCAACTTTTTTTAACTTGTTAATCTTGAAAATCTTGTGCGTGAATGTGTGTGAATGCTTTCCAAAAAAATCTTTTGGAAACCAACATGGTTTGTTTGAAGTTTATAAGGAATTTGGTGAGAATGTTCGTTTCTGAGACGATTTGAATGGATGTAAAAGATCAGTTTTCAAGAAATGAGGGCAATTTTAACTTGTCGCAAAACTTTGTTTCTTTCTTCTTGTTACCGAGGATTCCTAACAAGTTCAGCGACTTGAGAGAAAGCTTTAATTCGAATTGGTACTATAATGAAAAAAGGGAACGTTTACTTTTATTTAACCGATAGCAGTGCCAGGGAAATATTTACTACGGGTGTACGTAACCTGATCAACCCTTCATTTGTTGGCGTTCAATGCATTTCCTGCGTGTTAAATATTTAGCATCTTCATCATATTTTTCTCGCCAATTTAATAACATTATAGTAACGCAAAGATATAGTAAATACAATTATTATGTGCTTTAGTGCATTATAAAAACTTGTGAGGAGTAAGGGTGCGGACAAAATGTCCATCCGGATGTATATCCGATCGATAACTTTAAAACGCTTAATCCTATACAGACCAAAATTTTTATACCTTTACATTGCTCCAAGCGCTCCGATTCTCCAAGGACGTGTCCTAATGAATTTGAGCTAAATTGGTCAACGGAAACCGTTAACAACAAATACAACGTGTAATTTCTAATGCGTAGTATATACAATTAACACATGATTCTTAATGATTTTTTTGTCAAAAACTATAATCCGGGCACAGATTTTCTGAGAAATACCCGCTTTAAAAACGTTTTTTCATTATAACTTCTGAAAGGAATGGAATTTCTGCATTATCTTTCGAACAATCAAACAAAACAACTAGAGAGCATAAACTCAAATAATTTAACAGTCCATACACGAATCCGAATTCTTTAATACCCCAAACATAAATAAATATAAAAAACAACCCAATTGTCTAAAGCACATCTCTCTAATGTTTACATTTTATTTAAGTATGCATACCTACATTTTATAGAGTTTTGTATTGCAAAACAGGTTTGAGAAACAAAACACTAGAAAAAAACTACATTACACATTTATTTCTACTTTTTCTAATTGGAGAAAAAGCAGAGTAAAATGAGAAATGAATTCTCCAGAGCTCAGTAGTTAATTGCCATGAAATGAGCTCTTTCAAAAAAAATTTTCACGTTTGGGCAACATCTGAATACAGGAAATCTACCCGAACAATAGAGAAAATTTGCTTTCCCAGCAACTAGGACGTTTTAATAAAATTTTCACAAGTTTGCAAAAACTTTTTTTCGCTGTTTTTTTTTAAATATAAAGTTTCTCATCGCAACTCTTCAACAAATATATCATAAACAATGGCAGCTTTGCGTAAGAAATTGTTAAATTACCGAGCTAAGCTGCGTTTCTTTCTTTAGCCCGCTACGTACAAACTTTATACATATAATCATATTTTTTCAACGCAATGCAAAGAGAGACATACATAAAGCATCTTGGAAAAAAGCCATTAAATTTAGCGTTTTTGCAAGCAAGTTTGTTATGTGTGCACTAAAAAGTATGATGCTATTCTGGGCTTTTTCTCTATACAAAAGAGATTTCAATCTGATGAAAGATATTGTAATCATAAAAGGAAGGAAGCTGAACAAAACTAGTTTTACACACTTTCAGCCAGCAGAGCAAAAAAAATTATACGTCCGTTCGCCATCCACAAAAGTTTGAAAAAGTAAAATCGCTTTATGGTAGTAAATAGTACTGCACTAGTATTTTCTATGCCGTTGTCTCAACTCACTTGTAATTTATGATGACGTCTGTTGGTTCCTCTCTCTCCCTCCCGTTCTGGATAAACTCAACAACGGGCAAGTAAAGAGAAAGAAAATCAAGTTCATCATCATATTAAAAGTTGCATTATGCTTGTAAAAATATGCTTACTCCTACTACTTACTGAATGGATATTATCTTGTTGTAAAAGTCGGAGACGTCATCATCATGACATGACACATGACGAAGAAGGAAAGGAGGTTATCATACCATAACAGAGTTTTTTGTGTTCCCCTCAAATGTGAAGAAATGTCCTGGTCGTATATAAAAAAAGTAAAAGTGCTCTTGTTGCAAAGAAGAACAACTGTTGGCAAAGTCATCAGGTGACAAATACTTGGATAAAATGACAAACTCAAGATGACAACTGTTTTTTATATTATTATTTATGGCCTGCTGGGTAAACAGTATCAAAAAGCAACGGCACTAGCAAAGGCAGCAGTCAACAAAAACAAAAAAGGGGAAATATAACATTTAAAAATATTTGCCCTCTCTCTCTCTCTGCTCTTTTTAATTTGTTTCCTTACATTTTTTCAACGTATGGCAAATGACCTAAATTTGACTTTTAAAGCTGTCTGCAAAAAATACAGTTTTTCCTACTTCTTTCCATCGCCTTTACATGGCGTGAGCTAGACGTGTATACATTTAGGCATTTTCTAAATATAAAGTTAGATATGAATTGTTCACATTTCAGTGATGTAAATTATAAGAGAAAATAAAATAATATTTAAGCACGGAATTTTTTTACTGTTTGCTCTCGTTATAAATGAAAATGCCTAAAAAGTTGAAAATATGTAACTATTCCCGCAGCGTGATTCAGCTGCTGCAAAACAATGAAAATGCTTGAGATCGCGGATCATCATCATCACAGTTATCATGATGATAATTGCTCATGGACCGTGACCAATGGCCTTCAAAAGTTTTTCTTACCAATGAACTGACTGTGCTGGAAACAAAAATGAGCATCTGTCGTCACTGAACCGACAAATTAAAAAGAGTATATACCTTTGAATACCACAAACTTGGAATATGCATAGCAACCAAGTACAATGCTGTGAAAATGAAATAATACTCGATAGCACGCCTCCATTGTATTCATTTAAAGTTCAAGTTGAAAAATTAAATTCCTTAGCTTAAAATGGCATTGTAATTGCGAAGCGTCATGTAAGGTTACTACTTCTATTGTCTCCTTTTTTCAAAGTTATGTCTTGCAGCTAATGGTCAGTTTTTTGAATAATGAAATGAATGATATGAAATTTTTTGATTTCATAAACCTTGGGATACCTCGAAATTGTCAACTTATTTCCTATATGAATGAATAATAATAAGTAGGTTAGTGCTGTGTCCTTCCAGAAGAAGAGTGTACTTGATAGTTTGAAAAAAGCACAATTACAATGTCTATTCATTTTGCTTACTTTTCAATCCATTTGGGTAGGCTTCCGGCTTCGTAACGAAAATGTTTGCCATCTCCAGATTTGGGTTTATATGCAATTCCAAAAACTTGTCACTTTTATAGAGTTGCTATTTTCCTGCCTCCAACCAACTAGACCGTTTCCCAATTATTTGACCCAGATCAGTAGGTAAGCGCACTTTATTGTACTTCGGATCCTTATCCAATTTGGAAACAAAAGCAGGAAGAAATTGAGGACTGCTGCAGATGAAAACTCAAATTACCTACTTATATTATGTAGAAAAAAACTAAATTTTACTGTCCATGCAGCAGCATATTATCACTTTTTCTGTAAACATTCACATGATATCTTGTAGATTTGATATGCCTCTTGCAAAATTAACCCTTTTTTCGAAAGTGTATTTCTCCGTCTAGTGCTGGCTTTCTGGCTGATGCGACGGTGGTGGTGGTAATAGTCCACTTCCACTAGCTGATATCAGTAACAGCAGCAGCTAAGTTTCTGAAAATGAGGACACCTCCCCTTTATCTCTGTTGGATTTTCCTCAAATAGTGATAAGGTGATGGTGGTGGAGATGAACCTGTTCAGCATCCATGAGTCAAGTAATTCAAACAAAGCTGGAGAAGACGAAGATGAGGAGGAGGATCACGACGACGAAGAAGAAGTAGAGATGAAGATTGCTGAAGTGGGCTGTTTCACTTGAATGTTTTATTAAATTAGCTAAAATGACTAGGTCTTGCACGAGGAGCGAGCAGCAGCAGCAACACTGGATTTTGTTACGTTGATACTAATGCGGCAGACAATGAGCACCATTGCCACCAGTAGTAGTACTACTGAATGGAAACAGTAAAGTCAGTGGTGGTGGTAGCAGCATTAGCAGTAGAGGTGGTTCTGAGGTACTACTGCCATTATGTCCATCACTATCACTCACTAACTGCTGATATTATGCACCACCATTACTACAAACAACTACTTGTACTAGTACTACCACTACTACCACTACCCCACCGCTGCTGCTATTGACTCTCCAGTTTTTTTTGTCTGGATCTGGAAAATTCACCTTTCGAGAGGTAGTACAATAAAAAGGAGAGCTTAAATGATTCCTTTGATAGCTGTGGAAAATAGGTGTGTGTAGTGGCAAGTGAGAGAAGCACTATCTCTCTGGAACATTATCCATCTCCAGTCCTGTTTAAATATTTCATAAGCTAAAAGATGCTCGGATCAGCAACTCTGGCTTGTCTCTCTACTTATAATACTGGATGAGGAGGATTACATGATGTGATGCTACCACTCAAGTAGTAGTAGCGTCAGTGGTGGTGCTTCTAGTGATATCTGTTATTTTCTGTAGTATGCTTTTTTGTTAGAAAATATAGCAATAATAATAATAATAAGACTGTCGAATATTGTATGGCACCATTTTACTAACTAAAGATAAAAAAGAGGCTTAACAGCAGATATACAGATAGGCATCATCATGATCCTCTTTTTATTTGTTCTTTGGCCTGGCTTGTTTTCGATTCAGTCCCTTTTCGCCGTCATCATATCCTCTGTGTCGCTTTGCATAAACCTTGAAAAGCTGATGATGGTGGTGGTGGCAGTGCTGGGGAGGAGGAGGATAAATTTATATATTTTGATGATGAGATGATGGCCTTCACAATAATATTGTTAGCCATGCTTACCTGCATCGGCTTAGCATAAATCCATAAACTAACTAGCTACGCTAGTAGTGACAGTGTAGAAACGCAGCTAAAGACGTTGCTAATAATCAAGGGTACAAGAATGACATGCTCGAAATGAGAAGAGGTTGAGGAGGAGGTCCTTTGGGAATGGACGTGTTTCAGCTTTTGACTTTGTGCCGTGGTAAAATTATAAAGTAAATAGATTTTTTTCACTTGCAAATATTCATAGACAGACGGACAAACAAGACTGGAATAAAGTAGTTCCTTGTGCTACATGGTTGGTAATTATTAAACTTGCTCAAAGTCTTTACGATGAGTTTAGCGATGCAGTGCAATGAACAGTGTTAAATGTAATGTGCTATGGCTTGAATTAACTATGAGCTGCAAATAAGTGCACTTGTGCAAGGGCACACTTAATGAGATTGAGAATGTTTACCTACATATTTTCTCGTTAAGCTGTTTATCTATAATGGGCGTATGTATTATGCTCATCTTAATAATTTATGCTGAGATCCTTATCCTTTCTCTGCTCTGCTCTTTACCAAATGAAATTAATAAGCTAAGCAACAAAATTGTTTCCAAAGCGCTACAGAACCTGTGTGCTGGATACCAACCAGTCTACAAAAACTATGAGAAAAGTGCATGTCCCACCTCACATCCATCTCCACAATTGCTTTTATATACAGGTGTATGGTGTAACTTTTAGCGTCACAAAATGTTCCATTGTTTTGTGGCGGTATAAATTATTATAATCATGCCATTCGACAGAAAGCTTATAACTATTTTAACCTCCATGTTACCAATCACCCAATTTTCTACTTATACAAAGCAGAAGAAATACACGCGTTTTTAGACTGCCACTTTGTGGTTTTGTCGATACATTTTGTAATTTTCATATTCCTGCCGCTGAACATGTCACACTCTAGACTTGTCCATCCAGTATTCATTATTATTACTTAGCTGAAGGATACCTAACCTACATAATAATAATATTTTAATAGAGCATTCTTTTGTCTCCAATGACATCCCCTTCTCACTATTTTGCACATCAGCAACCAGTAGAGTGCCAACCAGCAAACCTTGACTTGGCCAATAACTTGCTAATAGAGAGGAAAAAGATGTCTTAAAATAGTCAAAAGTTATCCCTGTGGAGATAATCATAATATGTGTGGAGGAGCCCAGTCCACGTCAAGTTCACGTCAAGTTCAACTTGAAGAGACAAGCATCTCTCCACAAAACTTGTTTCTCGTTTTAGCATTCACATAGCCACAAAAGTCACTAGTGCGTTTGCTCTCTTGTTTCGATGATAATTGAATTAGGTACGAAAGTACAAAGTTATGTAAAAGGAGTCTGTAGGTAAATACAAACAAGTGCCAATGTACAAACGGATACCGAATCATCCATTTGGGCAGTTATTTATGATGGTGGCAGCATTAATTCGTAGTTTATAAAAATTATTTACGCTACCATGCATCAGAGTATATGATTTTATAAATGTCATTGTCACCGTTATCATGAAAAATTGTCAACATTATCCGCAAAATGCGTCCTTTTCTAATTACTCATCATCTTCACTTACCACAGCAGCAGCTTAATTGAAAAGCTACTCGAAAAAGTTGACGTTGTTGAGTTACTGTGGTGCGGCGTATTTGCAACTCTAACTTTCAAGATACAAAAAATATATCGAAATAAACAGACAAGCAGAAATGCTTCTTTTCAGCAATCAGCTACACAAACACAAGTAATTAGCTCAGAAATCGTGAAATGAGGGTTTTCTCCGTAAAAAAATGTTGGATAAAATATCCTGAAAATGACAGGAACACTTTCCAATGATATCCGTGCAAGAGAAATTGTGATGGATAAAGTTCAAAAAGAGTAATATTACCAATATAAAATATGACATAGGCCAGGCAAGAGAAGTGGCCATAACATGTTCAAAGAGTTGGCTAGTTGATTACAAAGATATGACGCAAATAAAGTCAGTTTTTTTGGTTGAAGCATCAAACAAAAGTTTGTTGACAGTAAAAACAGTCAATGTTCGTTTTCATAAACTTTTTTTAAACCGCTTCTCTGTTTACATGTCTCTTGATCGTCAAAATTTATTTTTATACAACGACAACTCGTCAAACTTTATATTTTCTAAACTCTATAATCTAATTTAATTCATCAGCAGCCCACATTGTTTACCATCTGTTGACTTTTAACATTTTCCTAAATAATTTCATTTGTTAATGCTGTCAAATGGGAAATTGCGTTGTCAACTTTGGTTCAGTGCGCACTATTATGTAAAGGCAGACTTATTACGTAGCAGTATAAATAAATCTCAAACAATTTAAATAGCAGAGATTTTTTTGTCAATTTTGTAAACAAAAGCAAAACTATTCTGGCAAGTAAACATGGCAAATCAATGATGCGATTTTATGCTAGATGTCAATTGCAGAGATAAATGAAATTTTTTTCTGTCGTTTTTTTTTGTTCCACCATCAAACGGTTCATTAACGTCGGTAGGCTTCTCTGTAGCAAAAAAAACACGATAAACACAAATTTTTCTACAGAGCGACACTTGTAACCGTTCCATGTATACAGCATATATACCACTAGTTGATGATGATGATTATCATGCAAATTACCCAGTCACTTTTTTGTTTCTAAACTGAGCAACTACAGCACACCGTAAAAAACGGCAGTTTTTGCAGTAAGGTAGTTGTATGCTTATAATAAATTCATTTTATGTGACTCCTGCAGACATAATAGTGTGCAATAACTGATTCTATAAAGCTGCTGCTACTTGTCCTTTCGTGATTATCTGTCACACGAAACTCCACCCGCAGCAGCACCACCGTTTCTTTCTACTGCATTGCATCATGGTTGTACTGCTCGGTTCTCAGTGAGACAACCCGTTTCCTTGTTCATATGGTTTTGAAAAGGCAATAATGGGAAATTGTGAGATGCTCTCAACAACCCGTTGAATGGTGATGTGATGTGTGGTATTTACAAAAAGGAATACATAACAATCCAACAATTACATATATTATGTCAGCAGCAGGTGCATGCATAGATAGGTGGAATTGCATGCATTATACCCAACCAACATCCCACCTAGGTGTATACATACCTGTGATGTACCTACACCTACTAGCTTCATGCATCATCAAAGATTCCACACACTTTTGTTTACAGAACAGGTAGAGATGGATTTACACATTTTGTATATGTTGCCGGTAGTAACTCTCTCTCAGTCACAGGATTTACCTGCTGCTGCTGCCTATCTACTACATCTTGGAAGGAGACTGTGCATTCATGTGTAAAAAAGGTATAAAAAGTACTCGACAGAGTTTACTCTCTCTCTCCCACACACAGATAATGTTATAGGAACAATCCAATAAATAAATAGGGTGCTTGCTTGCTTGCTTATTTTACTTACCTGCCATGCATGCTATTTAATACAGTCAACCGGTCAGGACGAGGAAGGCGTATTCTATATGCCTTTTTCTCTCTTGGATAAATCCTCTCCCATCTATTAGAATGCAATGACGTGTAGTTTATTTGAAATCGTAAAGCTGTTTTGTTTCACTTTCTTATTATTGGATTATTGCTGCTCTGGAGTATAGCAACATAGTTGATAACAATATATTATGTAGCTGCTTATGCATTTGTAAAGCTTGCATCAAAATTCTCAATATTTTTTTACACTGTACATATATTACCCTTGTTCTTGGGAGACGATCATTTTAACGCGATTATTACTGTAATACCTATACACACGTCGTATTTATCCTGTGCTCACTGCACATCCGAAGGAATGTTTTGCTAGCTGATTATTACTACCCTTTTGATTTTTTTGGGATGTGATGATGGCGACGACCCTCTGCTCTCTAATGCACATTTATAATCTCTACGCTGCTAGTGTACATTATTCCATCCAATCCAATACTTCGTTGTTCAGATTTCCTTGAGCAGGTAGTTTACAAGTAATAATGACTAATGACAAAGTAGCAGGGGTATTAACACAATGTTGACTTTGTGTGTGTATTTGTACATACATATGCACTTTTTGCTTATTGTCTGCCTACCCATAACAGTAGTGGATAAACAAAGTTTGGAAAGGAAAAAAATATTTTCGTTTTGATAAAATGCCTGCCAGTGTTGTTATTTTAAACTCTCTCTTTCCTTCTCCAAAAAAATCCAACATATTTTGTCTCTCTCTCTTCCCTTGTTTTTGTACATATACGCGAAACTGTATTATTATTCTTCCCTCACACCTGTCTATATGCTATCTTGAAGGCACGTTCCTCACATGCCAAAGTAGAAACCAACGAAACTTTGAAGGAACGAAGGAGGAGTTCCCTCTTACCCTCTTTTTTAATTTTTCACGAGAAGATGAAAAAGCAGACGGAACCAAAAAAAAACTAAAAGCTTCAAATCTTTTGACAGAAGTTGTCGAACCACTTGGCAAAAATTTATACATACATTTTTTATCCCTGTACAATCTCATCACTGAAAAAGAATCTTCTACAAACTTTTATTTTCTGACTGCCCTCCTGTTACTGTTCACCTTGTACATATATAAATGGGTAAGTTGTATAGATCAAGCGTAAAGATGCCTACATATCACAAGTTCTCTTCACAAAAACTAAATACCACATTATACAGGTATTTATAATAGCAATGGACCAGGGTAAATGCTACTTGCACCTGCACGCAGAAGAAGAAGAAATGTAAAAAGGAATGTACTTTTGCAAAATAGTTTTGCCTGGTTGTGCTACTGCTCTTTCATTTCTTCAAACTCCCCTGACATTTTTCAAGTACGCCAAAAAGATTGTGCAGAGAGACGGACGGGTATACTTGAAGAAGAATTTCTTGTTGCTTTTTCAATGCACAAGGAAAACGAATTGTGTACATTTTGAATGCCGTATAATAGGTAACAAAATAGGTACATACAAGTAATAATAATATAGATGGAAAGAATGTCAACTTTTTACCCTTTCTGAACAATCATTTCAACATCAAGTTGTTTATCTGACACAAGTGCAAGTGCTTTTGATGTGTGGTGTCGGTTCGTCAATTTTAAAAACGGATTTCATGCATTTTGCCAACAATACAAATCAGAAATATTTTTTGCGCTGTATAAAAGCCGCACCAACAGGTAGGAATTTTTGATTTATTTATTTATTGTTATTATTATGGTGAAAATAGCTTGATTTATAGTTGTATGCCTGTAATAATAATAGACAAACATTTTTTGGAGTGACATTTCTTGTTAGTGGTGATACCTGCATGATCCCCTCTGGTTAAGTGCATTTCTTTCTTGACATTGTGCCATTTTAGAAAAGCAGCCCCTTATTTTAAATGTCGTCAAAGGAGGAGACAGGTAGACAGACAGACTTTGACACTCGGATAAAAAAAACAATTTTTCGATAACAAAACACACACCATTTTGCTCGCATGTCTATGTTCATATTTAAGCTAAAAAGAACACAATATTTTTGTTTGACTTTTCATTACTACTACGAACGTTACTACTAGAAAAACGCAGTGTGGTTGGTTGGTGGTGCATGCTGAGAGCGTGGGTAAACCCGATGAAAATTACTCACAGTCAGTCTAGCACGTAGTGTGACAGAACGTAATAGGTACGTAATAATAAATAAATAAGTAAACAGTAAAAGATAACAATGAAAAAATTATGTCTAGCATCCTAATGATGATATATTTTTTTATACAAGGTGAGCTCTGTAAGCTTGTTGTTAGAACAACAGCATATTAATGATAAAAAGTGGCTGTGGTTATTGCAGAAGAAGAAAAAGAGGCTGCTCTGCAAATCATATGACATTGTTACGTGTGCCTGTATTGTTTAAGTAGAAACGTTTATACATTGATTATCGCTATTACAATAATTATAAGATCCATCCACTTTACTAGCTATCCTTTCGCTTCCATTGTCAACAAGCGTACCTGTCGAAATGCAAGTTGCGTAAGATTGCCAAAAGAAAGTAAAATGGTTAAAAGGTAGTCGAGTTGAGGGTTATAGGATTTTTGATCTGTCCTTATATTTTAGTGTTGAAAGTAGAGAAAGGATCATGGAAACTACTCATCCAAATAATAATAATAATAATATATGCGACAACAAACGACGATGACAACCACCATCATAACCCCGCGTTAATTTGCATTTGCAGTTATAAATAGAAGTGGAAGCAGAAGCAGTAGTAAATTGTTGACTGTTGTTAATGTTGTCGTGGAGAGTATAAAGTTGAAAAGTAATTTTCTGCTTATCTTGTTTTATTATTGTAGATCAAGAGTCCAAATTACTATTATTATCATAGTCCTCCCCCAGTTGTAGCGGAAGTAGCAACGACACGCAATAGCAAGGAAACGACAAGGTTGGATCGAAAAAAAATACAAAACAAAAGTTTTGCTTGTACTTCTCCAGTCACCTTTACAAAACTAGTGCCTGCCACCTCCACTCCTCCTCTCTGACTGCTACTCATACATGTTGTATGCTGGTGGTGGTGGTGCGGTGGAAAAGGGAAATTTAGAATTATTTTAATAATAATGCACACCAGCAGCAGGATTTGTGCAACGGTAAATGTAAATGTGTGTGTGTATGTTTGTACGTGAAAGTGAGTTTATTTTTAGTTACTTCAAGTTGAGATGAATGAAAAGTCTAACTAAAGGCAGAGTATTATGATGAGGTTGACTGGATGCAACTGATTTTGAACAATGCATGGCATTATTCAGATGGCTTAATTTTCAAGTGAAGGAGGATTAGTTGGTTTGGCTGCGTGCTGGATATATTTTTTTAATTAGGCAATCCTCTCAGTGTCCTCACTCTCTCGCCATGATTATTAATACTGTTTGTGGTGGTGTTAAACGGGAGATGAAATGAAAATCGTGATTCATTAAGCAACACGCGCTGCAAGCTCTCTAACCTCCCACCCTCCCTCCCTCCACACTACACTACTAATATAGTTTAACGGAAAAAAGTGGTAGCAGCAGTGATGGTTTTTTGTGGCACAAACACGAGCATCAATGACTTGAATGCGTTTTTGTAAGCATGGAACTAAAGAGGAGCACAACAACAACAACTACTATTACAACAAATACACGTGAAAGCGGAAAAACCAAAGTGGTGGGAGTGCAAGTAGTGGTGGTGGTGGAAGGTTACATGTGGAAATGTTATGATATTATTATTAGCAGGATAAAAAAAGGGAGTGCGACGACGAGTTCATGTGATAAAACATTTCGCTTGAAAGAAATTGGATTTTTTTCCTTGTGTTCCATGAACTGATGATGGGGGATATGTGATGTGTGTACTGTGTGTATAGAGTGGCAGCAGACTTTCTCTCTCTTTCTCTCTCTCTCTGGTGCAGCCTTGCTTCCGGGTCAACAATATATTCTGCTGATAGACAGAGAGAGACGTGTGTGCACAGAGATTCATTGAGAGACATTCGTATGTAGACGTTTAGATGGATAAAAGTGCCGGGAACAAGAAAAGAAGTCCAGCTGGCACAACTCGCAGGGCTTATAGTATTTTCGGTGGTATTATCAATCTCGCACAGCAGCAGCAGCAGAACTCTCACTCACCAAAATCCAATGTGCTGTCGTCAACGGGAAATACTGCTACCGTTGGTAGCAGTAGCGGCGGCGGCAGTGGTGGTGGTGGTGGGACATCACAGGATCCCCAGGGATCCACCACCAATGTTTACACTGTCACTGTCACAAACAGCGAAAGCCCTGATAATACAAATCAGGTTAAGACTTACGAGAATCTCGTTCCAGTGAAAAAGGTAAAATGAATGGATGGATTATTTGAATCAGCTACTTATCTCGTCAGCTTTATACATACAGCATACTTCTCTAACCAGCTCCTTTATAAAAGTATAAACTCGCTTTCCACCACTTTGATATGCAAAAAAGAGAGAGAAATGGAGGAACAAAATAATATATAACTCTATTTTTCTCTCCTTTTCTCATTGTCTGTTTGCATACTTGTAAATTTCCATCTTCTTCTCCTCCAACACTCTATTTATGTAATGCGCAATGATAGGATAATATTTCCTTGTGATGGGTACGGCTTCTAATGGATTTTCTAGGGGGGAAATAGCAAGGAAAAGTTAAGTTAACGACGAGTAATATTACATGAGCATTATTTTTAATATTTGCTATTTTTCTTGTATAGCAAAAAGGCGATCAGTCTACATCAGCAGCCTCATCACTCACACCAAGCTCCAGTGGGATGAGCAGCAACAGTGGAGGTAACAGCGGTGGTGGTGGTGGTGGCGGCGGCGGCGGGCGAATAGGTCCTGCACCCAGAACACTATCCATATTGACAGCACTGAATGAATTAGCAATATCCGACGAAATAGAAGCTAATCCAACTAGTTCCCCGCTAACACCTTCTGCTTCAGCTGGTAACAATCGTACCAGTGGAGCTTCAACCAACAACAGCAGTAGCAACATCAATAATGTCAGCAGTGCCATATCGAAATCCAATCCTACCCATTCATCCAGCCATTACCCACTGCCAAAGCGAGCTAGCTATGGTGGGAACACTTACCAACACCACCACCTACAACAACAGAAGCAACAACAACAACAACATCACCACCACTTCCTTGGAAACAAAGCTG
Organism: Homidia socia; assembly: GCA_036850745.1. Taxonomy (NCBI): domain Eukaryota; kingdom Metazoa; phylum Arthropoda; class Collembola; order Entomobryomorpha; family Entomobryidae; genus Homidia; species Homidia socia. Next base: position 30,800 of record JAANSP010000082.1, read on the forward strand.
AAAGAACACATGAGAACCTAACTAGTACAGCAAATGTCATGATGGCCTCTTCAACTTCATCATCATCTGCCTTACATCACCATCATAATAATCATCATCACCAGCAATATATTTCTCCAAAACATGTCACTGGCAGTGGTACGACAGTGGTCTCCTCCTCATCTTCCGTCTATCATTCAACCAGTTCTGGTTCCGCTGTTAGAGGCTTGTATTCAACCAGCAGCAATCCAAGCGGGGGCAACAATGTTCGTATGACAAAGGGATACAATGAGCAACTGGGAGCTCCGCCACCGCCACTGCCACCGTATGGAAATTTCTCTTCGAATGCCAGCAAGTTTCCATATTCCATCACCTCTCCTTACGCAGCAGCTAGCAGTGGTAATAATAGTGGCGGCAGCGGTGGTGGTGCCAGTAGTAATGCTGCTGCTTCAACAGCTAACACTTTACCGTTGGCACTACGACGAACAGGGAATAAATCTCGTGGAAGCCATAAAGAAAGTTCAACACGAAAAGGTAGTAGTAGTGGCGGTGCTGCTAATGCTGCAGCAGCGAAGCAACGTGATAGATCAAAAAGTCGAACTCCCGATTGGATATGGAAAATTTTTCAACTTACAAAACAGGGCAAACTGGAAGAGCTGGTTATTTCCTATTATTTATTTATTATTATTTTCAAATTACTTTTAGCCATCATCATCATTATTATTGTTCTTTGCCGCATTTTTTTCTACTTTGGCTAACCATCAGTATAGCATAGATTTGCATGCTGCTGCGAGTAAAAAATATTGTAGCGCATATAATGCACACCTACTACCTACTCAAGCTATATTCACGGTTCTTCATAATATTTTTGATAGGAGAAGTAGTAGCAACATGACATTTTTTTTCTTTCTAAACATCTTTTCCCTTACAAAAATAAAAAAAACCTATTTCCGCATAATTTTCAGCAGCCTTTTTCTTACTTTGTGACAGCGAAACGCAGCGTTTAACTGGAATTTCTAACGTCTTCCTGTGGGAAATGACAGACTTTTCTTGCTAAATTTATTCATTAAATATTTTCTGCCGGGCAGAGAGGAGGCCGTGCAGGGGTATTTATTTAGTTGTACTTTCATTACTATTAATCACACGCAGAGTAGCAGTGCATGGACGGTGCAGTATGTAGTACTAAATAGCATTATGAAAACAATAAAAAGCAACCACGTTACCACGAAAACACCACCACCACACTTGGAGCCACCACCACTACCGCTGCTGCTGCTGTTACTACACATACAAAATCCTCATATTATAGTACTAGCAACACTGGCCATGTTTTTTTGGATTACATTATTATTTTTTACTCCTCCAAAAATGCTCACTGCACTGCTCAAAAAACTTGTATGGCATGATTATATGCGTGGAAAAGTTGGTTGGACCATTAAATATATTTTTACAACATTGTTTCATGTTTCACATCCAACAGCAGCTTAAAATTATTATTATTAAGCTGGGTAAATAGAGCAGCATACAACACTGCCGTTATGCTACCATTATTATTGCTTTTTATTTCTTCTTGTTCCCTTCTTGTTGCCCGCTTCATCTGCGGATTCCAAAAGTATATTACTTTAATATTCTACTTCAAAAGGTTGATCTTGTTGGCTACTTTGGTCTCTATAATACTTTTTTTTCAAAAAAAAAACGTTACCTCTCCATCTTGTTCTAATTCTTAGTGGCCTGGTGGACTTGGCTAGTGGTGGTTTACTTTGCTGCTTGTACTCATGCAGACGGGGAAATGGCTGTAAAACGCTACAATTTTCTTATTGGGTCCGCAAGAGTTTATGTAAACAATTTAAGCATTAATTTCGGAAAAGTTTCAAGAGAATCATCCTTCCCCTTGACAATATATCCCTTGTTCCTTTTCCACTACCACCATACCAGGTTAACAAGAGATCAAGAAGCAGCAGTATACTTTATATAATTTTCTTCCCTTTTCTCTATACATGCCACGTCTGCACTCTACATGTTTTCAAGCATACATACTTAATATTTTAGCCAACTCTCTCCGGAAAATGGCTGTATGTACTTTCCCTCAAACCTTTCTCTTTATCTTCTGATCTAATAAGATGCCAAATGGCTGCAGTAGAAGCATCAGGGGCAGAGGTAGTGTGATGATATTTTCTCTGCCGAAAAGGAAAAAATGCATAAAAAATACACTTTTCCTCTTGCTAAGCTCAGTAAACAAGACAGAGTGAGAGAGAGAGTTTATATATTGGAAGTTTTTCAAGTCAGGTGTTGTTGGCAAGTGTCCTTTGTTAAAATTGAGTTTTCGTCTTTACTTTTTCCTCTCTCTCCTCCACTGCAAAATGGAAAACAAGAAAAGAGGGAGTATTAGTAAAAAAATGATATTTTGAAAGCTGAAGCTACTGCTGCTCTTTCTTTCAGTACGTTTCTTATGAGGACGGTGGATAAAAAGAGATGATGAGAATGAGTGCAAGTAATAATAGTAATAAAGGAAATATGTGATGATCACATATTTCCTTTATTACTATTATTACACATTGTGATCACTGCAGCAAAATCTAGTCATCAGAATACCTTATTAGAAAAGATAAGCATATTTTCTTTAATCGGCCTCAGAAAATAAAAA
>JAANSP010000083.1:0-33156 GCA_036850745.1 Homidia socia
GTAAAAACTCGCTACTTTTCATTCACAAAAAACGATCCATTTTTCAGGTAAGGTGTCGAAAAGCAAACCCTGTACATAATGTCAAATTGATAGTATATTACAAGTAAAACGGTAGTAGAGTACCGAGGGAGGGAGTGATACACAAAGTGGATATTATATGGTCATCATGATGTGCTGCATTACTTGTAGCAAAACCTACAACGATGAGACTGCCAATGATTCACTCTCTGAGTTCATGCAATAATAATAATAACGTTTCATTCTCCATAGATCCGTTAATTATTGTATCAGACGAGGATTAAAATGATGATTATGAATGACTGCTAGAGGAAAGGAACATGCTATTTAGGGAAGTTAAACATGAGCACTGACAGTGAACAATGTTATAAAAGTGTGTAGGTATTTCGTATGAAGCATTAATTTTATTTTTGGTGGTGATGATGATGATGAAGCTGAAGCTGTATGTACAGTTGTAAGATCGGTAGTAAATCATTCTCAAGAATACAAATCAAATCATTAACTACGGCGCATTTTCCTTTACCTTTTGCTTGCTCACTTGTTCATGTGGTTTTTGTGTTTTGCCTAAAAGGTATATGGAAAAGTGAGAACGGGAAGAAAAGTCATGGCAAGCACTGGTGCATAGTAGCGCAACATTTTCGAGTATCATCATATTATCCTCATCACATCTTGGTTGAGTTGAAACTCACTAAATTGGTCATCAAGTCACAAAAAAGATGCAACAGCAGCTCTGTGTGATAATATGTATACCTACATTCAATCCGTATGTTTTCGAGTTGTTTGGCTGGAGAGCCACTCTTTAAAAAGGAAAAATAAAATAAAAGGAGAGATCTACTGAGTGAGCAGTTTTGAATAGCTACAGGGTATAAATCCCTTTTTGATATCATTTTTCACACCATTTTAAAATCCTCGAAATGGGATGGCAGCCAGCCAAAAATAGAGACAATCATCATTAAGCTTAAATGCTTAACGTTGCCTATCTACCCAATACGTAGAGATTTCGCTTTTTTTAAAGCTATTTTTCTCGTTTTTCAGAGGACGTGCACAAAAAGCTCGTGTTGTTGTGGAAATAGATTTGTTTAATGAGATTACTATTTGGAGGGCCTCAACATCGCAAGAGTGAGGCGAAGAAAACGAACAAATAGTAATATAATTATTAAAAGTATACGCACATCCATAATTTTTAAGTAAGCAATATAAAGTTCAAAAAATTAATTGAGTGCCAGTTGGTTCATAGTGGAGCGTAATGATATCAATATCATCCATTACATTAAATGTTTGTACTAAAAGATGCAAGGGAAATATAGCAGATGAGGAGCACGGCCGTTAGTAAAATGTTTTTGTTGTTGTTTAAAGCTATTTATTCCGATGTGGGTGGACACATTACTCCCTTCCAGTTAATTTGAGAGGGTAAAGGGCTGCATTAATTTCCTTGTTGAGGTAAAAGTAGTGATTCATCCAGCCAGTTTGCACTTGAAGTAAAACAAGTAGTTGGGGAAAGGACGAACAAAAGTCGTATATCATCATCATTACCTAGTGGCCTTCATCCAGCATTGTAACAAACCACATATTACGCGCTAAAATTAATCTGAAACTAAAAGCAAGTAGAATAGGCAAGCATACCTCTCATCGTCAGTGGTCAGTTAGTAGAGAGATTAGTTATTATTATTTTTTATGAAAAAATACATGAAAAATATTCAAATAAATTCTTTTTCATGGCTGGTGATGGTGACGATGATTATGATGATGAGAAAATAATGGGATTTTTACCAAAAATCAAACTGTTAAAATAATTAATATCCTTTTACCCAGACATAAATGGTGGAAAAAACCAGACACCCAGACCTAAACTTGGCTAAAGTAAGACGGAGAATTTAGGAAAAAATCGTAAAACTTATTATCTACATAGCTGTTTGTATACCTCTTTGAATTATGAAATTCAGTAAAAATGCAATTTGGGAATATGATAACGACATTTTTTGCTGTTAACGATGATATGACTTACTGGAATTTTGAAACGATACAACTTCTCTCAAAGTGCTAATAAAACTGATTCAGTGTTTAAATAAAGTCAAGTTCCCTAAAACTATCAAAAAAGATTCAATTTTGCTTAAAGCAAGTGAACCAACACAAAACCGTAAATTTACGTGATAATAAAAATGGTACACTTTTTTGCATTTTAATTTGCACACAAATATAATTATAAAAAAGTATGCATCAAAATTACAACATATTGCTGTTAGAATTCACCACGATGAATAGTGTAGACAAGACACAAAGTTGGGACGTAATATTTCATTATTTTACGATTCAAGGGCATGTACATGTTATTTTAGGACGTTTTTGTTGCACCCTATTTCTGTGGATATTGCATTGCATACTTTTATTTGATTTTTTTACTGAAAAAACGCATCATATTTTTATTTTATTTTTAAATAACATGCTTAAAATACTATGCCAAACATTAGCATCTGCTCCTATCAATCCCATGTCAGTTCCCATAAGTGTGACAAAACTCGGAGTGTGTGCAGTGTGCAACCACTGTTGGGGATTGACATGCAGAATAAAGTATTATTATTATTATTTATAGGTTTATTTAAAATTTAGTATAATGCTTCAAAGATGCAGTCATTCACCATGCACACTAACTAGTGAACATCCTTTACTAGGACTTTAATTAAAAAATTTTTTCGTAATTCAAAACCCGAGTACTTTTAAAATACTTAAAATTCCGCTCATATTTCCCCCGCATTATACAAACAAGTACAAGTAGTGTATATTGGAGAATGGACCACGGAAAACATTTACTTTTTCATACAAAGAAAAATCATGTCAAATGTAGAAGATAAATTATACAGAATAAAAAATAAACATTATGAAAATTTAGCCACCGTGACAAGGAAATTGCCTCGTGGAAAGCCCGTCACACAGATGAATTGTGTAAATTTTGAAAAAAAAACTGTACAGTGCATTTTTTAATGAGACAATACACGTAAGTGTGAATGCTCGTTACACTTTTTATTGTGTAAGGTGATATCATATGACCATTTAATTTTTAATTTATTTTTAAATGCCGCATGTAAAGTAAATATGCACATTTGTTAGTAGGTATACACATTTCATTTCACATTATTAAAAATAGTAGTCCTTTAAAAGCTATTACAGTGATTCTAAAAAATGTTTTGGTTGTGTGGAGGAAAAAAACAACAATGATTATTACCATTATTACCTACGTATAAAGAGAAGGACCACGTCGACAACGATGACGACGGTGGGTAAAAAAGTTAAAAATGGTCTTGTATGGCTCTAAACTGCCATTACCATTTCCATTATCATCTTGATTATTATTACATCTTTTTACAGATGACAATGAAGATGCTGAAAACCTCAGCGGGTGTTGTTCCCTCTCTTCGTCGTCCCATCTCTCTTTCTTCTTGTTAAACCAGCATGTACATATTGTAATAATATTGCCCTTTTTTCCTGACCTAGGAGTATTTTTTTCTCCATCTTCTCTCCTTTGGTCCATTATCTTTAGGAATTCAATTCTTTCTCATTTCCTACCAACGTGAGTGCCTCGCTCTTTGGTTGGCATATTGACAAAATAGGCTTATAGTAACAAGAAGACCAGCGTTTTCCATGCATTCAAGCATTTTTATTATTACATTCATTTATGATCCTGTGATACGTATCAAAACAGCTAAAGTGAATGGTAAAAAAATACGATATTTAATGTTTTATACCAACTTTTTAACAATTATATTTTATAAAGTTTTCGGGACGTTGGAAGAAAAATGTACTGAACGACAGTTCAAACAGAATAAACTCTGCTAGGAAAGCAGTACAAAGCAGCAAAAATATCCGTGACATAAAGCGCTTCGAAACTTTATAAATTAATTGGATGGAAAACATACCGGGTTAATAATATCTATTGCAGTGGGATGCTTCGGCCACGGGGTAACGTAATATTTTTTATAGAATTCCCGGAAGAAAGTCATATGATCCCAGTTTCAAGTATCATGGGAGACAGATTGACAAACAAACTAGAACGCTTCCATAAAGTAATTCAAAGAAATAAATGTCAAAGTATATTCCGGGAGAGATCTTTTTGCTAAAATATTTGAATATTATCGCTTTAACAATGGATTACCAAACCATTTCTTTTTGTCGGTCTGCCTGCTATCTGCATTTTTACATTCAAGTATTGTCCACAATAATGGCTTTAAAATAAATGTTGACTGGTCGCGTATCAGCTCAAAGGGAGGGCATCCCTTTGTATCCTTCGTTATTATTATTACCTGTGGGTCCCATTCACTGATAGATAAATCCATATATATTCATTATATATTACTTGAACAAGGGATCATATACTTTGTCAACCTGTATTTTTAGTACGGTTGAACCTATGAAATCACATAAAATTACAATATTTACCATCATCATAAACAACGTGCCTATACAAAGTGTTATCAGAGCGCGGGTAAAAGAAATAAATCCTTTGAATTTACTTTTTTTAACGCTTGCCGAGCTGTTACAGTAGCATCTCGGCTCCTCGTTATTATACGCCATGCAGCTCACTATTTTGGCATCAACTGTAAATCGCTGCTTGCTGCCTACTCGGTCTAAAATACAAATCTCTCTGATTGTAGATCTTGCTTATAATAATTTGCTCATGCAACTGCATATATACGAATTTGTATTTTAATCAGCACGTTTTTGCGACTTTATTAGATACGGTCATGATTTTAAATCAAATCTATTGACATCTGTCGTCGTCTCGACAAGAAGTATTTGCGCTCACCACCACCGATTCCCTCCTACACTGTCTTGTTGGCGTCTTATCTCTGAAAATGGAAGTTTTCAGGGCAAGTCAAGCAGACGGTTCTATTTCAACATGCAGTAATAAATCTAAAAGAAGAGAGAAAAAATCATATTTGGAAAGTAATCAAGAAATAACATACTTGTGTAAACAATAACTGAAGGAGATGATTATCAGTGAGATGTCATTTGCATTGCATTGGTCCATTCAGAAAACGAGTATGTACTCTTCTTCTTACGACTAAACCATTAAAATTTACAATAATAAAAACAAGTTCTGCTCACAACAGGGTAGTAACCAGGAAGAAAGTAGTAAGAAGAACAAGAGAGAGAGAGAGAGAGAGCAGTTGTAGTAAAGTAGTAGATTTCAGATAAACCCAGCTTATCTTTCCTCTCATCATTTTCACAAATAATATAACACTTTTTGCTTCTTGCATTACCCATTGTTTATTTTAACTACTGGTGCTGCTGCTGCATACACTACGTAGCACTGCTACTTTTGAAAGTTGAACTCAAGCTGACTGAATGCTTTGATGCATTAATTAAAATTACCACGAGAAAACAATACCATTATGATGATGTGACTTCCAAGAATGGAATATAAAAATTTTGCAGATAATGCACTAGCCATTTTGATCACAAGAGATTATTATTACATAATGGACCACGAAGGATATGGTCAACATGTTAGGTTTATAAAATCTTTTCATAGAACCAGACATTGTGGTACTTTGTGAATAGTCCCCTCAATGAATATTGTTTTTGTTTAAAACATTTTTTATTATTATTCCAACGTAAATTCTGTAACACCCTACATCCTCCTCTCGTGGTTTTATATACGACAAAAAATGTTGAATACAATTAAATTCACACATTGCATGTCTCAATTTTTCAATATGTCCTCAGCAACAACATCAACAAGAACCGAAATACTTGATCGGGTGTGGCAAAACCTATAAGTACACCACATCTTTCTCATTGTTAAGTAATTCCTCTCTTTTTTGAAGAGATTGCCTCCCCAAGACACTCCATTAGTATGCGCTGCTTCTTCATTCAGTCTTGTTTTCTGAAATAAATATCATCATCACTATCACCATCAGTTGATCTGATCAGAGAGATCGGCACGCTAGAAAAGGATGACACTGATGATGATTATAAAGAACAATAGAACGGACACAAGACAACGTATTTATCAGTCAATACACCACCACCACACCACACCACTGTTTACTTAGGTAGATATTGCCTCTGTTGAGTTGAACACATTAACAGTTTCGTCAGCCTACACACGAGCACACACGTCTCCTCAAGCTACATTACTACCATCTTGATAAAAAAGCCAGCCAGACGAAACTTTGCTGGGGCAATAATGGTCTAATGCCAAAGAGCCACAATTACTTTTCATGAAATAAGTAGAGATTGATACATGTTCATTTTCCAAAAATGATCCTTTATTTTTTTAAAAAAAGTGTAGCTAGTTGCACTGAATTCAGTTCAATATTATGTTTAATTGAGTAAACCGTTGTTTCCAGCAGAATACAAAAAACTGTTATTTTATTGCTAAAAACATTTTTATTATCGCAGCATCATCGTTGCCTTGATTTTTTCTAAACTGTGTATAATTTAAGATGGTAATATGGAAAAATTCTTTGATTTTTTATTGTTTTGAAAAATATGAATATTAATCTGTGTGCACAATCTGTTAATACAAACACAACAACAGCTTTCACCGCAGTCACCCAACGGGGAACTTGCATCTTCCTTCTTTTTTTCAAGCAGCATGTTTGCTCATAAAAATGTCAATTTGTTGTATCGCATCACCTCGCATGAGAGAGAGAGAGAGAAGAGTTGGGAGGCTTATTATTATTGTAAAAAGAAATTTTTGTTTTGTGTAAAAACTAACTTTGTCTATATGATTGTTTGTATTTTCAGTGGGTGGAGATGACAGCGGAACAACAGAGAACGAGATCCCAGTGTTTCCAAGCACAGCGGTCACTACAGCCCGACCCACAGGTCATCATCATCATAATAGAGGGAACCTTTTTATAAGTGGATTTATCCCTGCTCATGGCTCTCATGGTGGTCGACATGGGAGCAGCAGTTTAATCACCACCAACAACAATGATATTACAAACAGTTACAGTTTTGAGACACACTTGGATCCTCGAGATCACAAGAAAAAGCGTCTGCTCAAATTCTTACGACATTTTCGACTGGACTTTACCAAATTTGACACAACATGCCTGAAAAGAGAGGGTCGTGGTTTGGCAGCTCCGCCTGTGTCACATGCTCGCATCACGAAATACACCAGGTATCTAGAATATTATTACTGGCTATTATCCCATTTACCGTTGTCATCATGAGTGTTTCTATAATGGAGAATGGAATTGCTCTGTCACGAGGAAACACAGATTTGAATTAATTTACCTACCTCATTATTTACTTTCAACGAAACGAAAAAAAGCTCATCTGTGTTTATCCTCTCTCTCACACAACTTCAACCAAACCGTTTTGTTTAAAGCCATTTTCTTGCTGAGGTTGTACATATGTGTAAGTGTAAAGTGCTTCAGCTTGCTTTTTCCAACTGCATACATGCAAACAAACACGATGATTACTACTATTGTAATTGTCCTAACGTAATTTATTCTTTGTTGTGACTATGCCCCTATCTTTTTCTTTTAACCTTGAGACTTGTAAAAACATCCCCTTGCTTAGTGATTTATCAAAAAACTTTATTATAGTTGGTACTTGAATAAAAATTTTGAAAACAGGAAACGTCTTTGACGTCTTACTATTAAACCATAATGTAATCCATCATTTATAATTGGCGTATCTCTGAACATTTCTTTGCACTTTTTTGCAACATGCTCTCATGTCATAACATAACAAGTTGTGTTGTGTGTAGGTGTGTATTTTTAAACTTATTACCGAGACATGATGAGAACCGTACTTGATAGCATCATGATGCTGAATCTGACAGGTATCTTTGACGTTATGTTATTAAACCATAATGTAATCTATCATTTTTAATTGACGTATCTCTGAACATTTCTTTGCACTTTTTTGCAACATGCTCTCATGTCATATCAGAACAAGTTGTGTTATGTGTAGGTGTTTATTTTTAAACTTATTACCGAGACATGATGAGAACCGTACTTGATAGCATCATGATGCTGAATCTGACAGGTTTACATATTTTATGCATTTTCCACCCTCACAATTACAGCACTTCCGGGTGATCTCGTTGAAAACCGGGCAGTAATTGAATGATATATTTTGTCTTATCCTTTCAAAATGATAGTATATATTTATTAGATGCTCCCATTTACAAAGGAATTAAAATACTACTCTAATTTACAATTAGGTATCAAAACACAGGATTCAGTGATTATTTTGTGTTGCTAAGAAATGTGTATATTTTTATGATTTTGTAGAAGGAGAAACAGAGCCCGACCACGAAACCATTATGCAATGGCGTTGTACGAGTGTGTCGATGGGTACGAGTTCCCTCAGGAGTCATCCGATCGAATGTTTTGCTCACGAAACAAATGGGTTGGTCCGACACCCGTTTGTCTTCCAAAAGGTAGTAAATTACCAAAAAAATATATGAACGAAAAATCTTTCCAAAAATCTACACTAATAAAAATACATGCTATAAAAATAGAATAGATGAAAATAATATTATTAGCATATTGAAAGAAACGCAATCAATTAAAGTTTTGATTAATGTGTTGTTCAACGGTATAATTATCCTCATCTTAAAAATAGTAAGAACGGTGACTTTGCCACGACGACGATATATTTTTGTAATCCTGCCAAATGCCACCCTACAATCAATGTTTCCGGTGCATTGATCCAGTTGTAAAGAAAAGCATTAGATAGTCAAATAGAGTAGGTAATATGTACACCAAGTTTCGGTGAAAACCGTGCAACAAGAAGATTTACGTGCACGCCACACCGCCACTTTTTCTGTGATGAAGCGAGGTGATGACAGGTAGTTAGGTGCCTACACACAGCAGAAATGAGTAAGTGTGAAGCTGTGAAGGTGAAACGCACCAATTGTACGCTTTCCATGTAAGTAGTAGTAGTAATAGTAGTAGAAAAGAGACCGTTTGCCGGCTGGCGTCAACGTCATCATCACTGACTGCACCACCAAGCATGTTGAATAATTCGCCTTGGATGATACGATGCCAACAAGAGAACGTTGCCGCCAAACCAGTAGTTTTAAAGAAAAGATGCGTGAACTCGTTTTGGATTTATGAAGAAAAAAATGGTGAAAATTCTGTGATTAATCAGGTGAAAATTACATGGTTGAAAAGGCAACACCACACCGCGCGCAGACATCTGGGTAAAATTCGTTCTAAATTTATCTCGCATGTGTGGAAGCGTAGAGAAATGCTTGCTAGTACAACAACACTTGATGATGACTCATGATGATGATAATGACAGCAGTGTTGGTGTTGGTGGTGGCGGTGCGGTGGTGATGGTGGTGTCGTTGTGCTATGAAGTTGATCCTCATAGAAAAGATGATCAACTTCCGTTGTTTCTCTCATCGCACCATTTTTTAATGACACCAAACGATGATATCTGTGTATGCGTATGTATGTTTATTATATGTGTGTGCACTAAGGCGACAAAAATGTTTCAATTTTTTATATTTCTTGTCAAAATAACCAATAGGTTCACTGGATGAATCCGAATGTGGCAAATGTGAGCAAATTTGCACAGCTGAAGCACATCCCGGGAGTTCCTCATTCATGACGTGCTCATGCTATGCTGGTTACGAAATGCTGGGAAATGGAACCTGTGTGGATATTGATGAATGCTCCAATGACAATGGAGGCTGCTCCGGAATATGCTTTAACAAGCCAGGCTCTTTCCAATGTTTTTGTCCCTCTGGCTACCAGGTGGGACCCGACGGAAAGACCTGCATAGATCGAAACGAATGCCTTCTTAGGAATGGTCACGGACCTTGCCAAGATACGTGCGAGAACACACCCGGAAGTTACTTGTGTAGTTGTGCACGGATTCCTGGAACTAGGTTATCTGCTGACAAGGTGAAAATACAGATATTTAAATGAAAAAGTAGACTTATAAAGTTTTACTATGTTCGTATATTAATATTTGCTGCCATTGTTAATTTTAGCATTCCTGTGAGGACATAAACGAATGCGAAGAAAAGGACAACTTTGACTGCAGTCACATGTGTTTAAACACATTTGGCAATGCGTTTTGCGCTTGTCCCAAAGGATTAACCTTATCAACTGAGGACTACAAAACGTGTATTGGTGAACTGACAGATGCGGCTCCTCCAGAACTTGAGACAACAACGACAACTTCAACTACTACTGCCTCACCTACAACAATCGAGCCAACTCCATTGAGTGAAGAGGTGGATGCACCCCCAGAAAATTTGGAACTTCCAAACTTTATTCTAGACTGTCCCCCGGGCTCAGCTCCTGCTTCCGATAGTTCCCGTATATGCGTAGAACATGAAGATTGTACCGTTGACAATGGTGGATGTGAGCATTTGTGCGTGCCCTCAGGGTCTTTTCGTTTCTGCTCCTGTAGAGCTGGTTACGAACTATTAAATGAGACAGCTTGTGTTGACTACAATGAGTGCGATTTGGAAAATGGAGGCTGTGATCAAGAATGCATAAATCTCCCCGGCTCATCGTACTGTGCTTGCAAGGACGGTTACAAGCTCATGGATGACCAAAAAACTTGCCAAGGTTTTACAAATTACGCATAAATGTAATCAAACAAAGTAGAAAGCAGTGGGTTTACCACATATTGTATTTTTTTTGAAATATTTCAGTGACATTTTGCGAGCCACCACCCATTAAAGAAAACACAGTTGGTTGGGAATGCGACTATCCTAGTTTGGTTGCATTTGTAAATGGTGACAAGCCAATTGTCGGTACCAAATGCAAGCTGCGCTGTCTTCCCGGCTTCTCCCTAATGTCCCCAAATGACCATCAAAACAGATTCTTAAACAGCATTTACGGCGGCCCGCATGACAACTCACTCATGGCAATGGCTCACCAATCTATAACCTGCGCAGAGGATGGTCAGTGGAAAGGCTACGAGTCGGCTTCAAAATCCGTGTGCATATCAACCAGTTGTCCACGTTTGCCAGCACCAGAACATGGGACACTCTTCCCCGACACCTGCCTTGGGGATAACGTCCCGCTGAACACCCAATGCCTTGTTTTGTGTTCTGCTGGATTTTATCCTAAAAACGGAAGAATCAGAACTTGTTCAAGAGGGTTTCAGTGGTTCCCCGAAGATAATCCGCTTTGCATCAAGCTTCCTCCTACGCCTCGTCCTTACATCCATTGTCCATCAGACATTGAAATTGACCTAAAGCCTGGACAGTCATCAGCTTATGTGAAAATTCCCCAACCGCAAGCAAATATGGATTGGTACAGGTATGCATTCTAACAACTAAGCAGTACAACTGGTACAAGTCCATACATAATCGGGTGCACCTGCATGAGCGAAGATTTTTGAATTGAATTAAAGAAAAGCGCAACAATAATCCTCGTATCGTGCTAATACTCTTAGGTATGGCACTGGACAAACGTTTATTTAATTTGGGATTCCAGAATCCACTGAATAAGATATCTCAAGACTTTTCCTTTTTTATAAGCTAATCAAATTAAGTCACAAACGAGCATGCACATTCATTATCTAATATCAAATGTGCCATGAATTCGTTTACCTACTTGTTTGCTTCAGCGTCCTATCTCATCACACTATTGTTATCATATCTTATAGTAATGAAAACCAAATTGGACAATATTTACCTGATTGATGTACCGTTGCATTCTGTTGCGCCATTTTAAATTCCATATATGCACGCATACCATTACCAAATGTCGATAATGATTGAGTCGTGTGCAGTGCATAATATTTAATCCTTTCTTTCAGATACGTCGAAGCCGTTCCGCCCTGGGCAAAGAACTTGGAGTGGGAAGCTCCACCTGGAATTACCCAAATTTCTTTTATTGCACGAAGTCCTATATCAAATGACACTGCAACTTGTCATTTTAAAATCCACGTTGTAGGTAAGGATTAATAATAGTAACAAGTACCCAACGTCTTTAGAATGCTTGGAATGTGATGGTAGTGATGAAGATGCTATCGTGTTTTAACAAATGACCAATATGCTCACTTCTCAAATTGGTAGGATTATTAAAGGTACATAATATTTGCTGTTATTTGACTCAGATCGTGAAGCTCCGCGAGTTCATGGATGTCCCACGTCATTTGAAATTAGACTTGCCCCCGGCGAGGGCTCAAGGGAGGTTTGGTGGTCAGAACCAAAGTTTAGCGACAATGTTAAATTGCAGTATGTACAACAGAGTCACTCGCCAGGACATGCCCTTTCTCGAGGAAATCATCATGTTAGCTATATTGCTGGTGATGCAGAGGGAAACAAAGCGAGATGCTCGTTTACGGTGACCGTTCATGGTGAGTGAAGAATTTCTATAAGAAGATGATATAATGTATTTTGTTAAAACACAATGCCCAAGAACAAAACGCTGGGGCATTGTGAGATTATCTCTAGCAATTATAGTTTTAAAATGTGTTTTTTTGCCAAATTAATTGTCATCGTTCTCATATTTGACTTCCAGGTACTGAAGACTACGAAATGGCAGATTATGCTTACCAGGGTGGTCCAAATTCCTCCAATTTACACATGGTTATATGTCCCAACTTAAAAACTGGAAGATGGACAATACATTACGCTTATTATCTTCCACCTGGTTGCAGATACTCCACCTCTCATGGCATTTATTCAAAATTGTTTAAGCAAAAGCCTTATTCAAATACGATTCCTCGGCTACGACGAAGAACATTGCCACATTAGTGAATATTATACCAGTTGTTCTTTTATTTGTATTAATTAGTATTGTTATTATTATTATTAATAATTAAGCATTAATTTTACTGAACATTATTGTAATTTGTCACTTGAAAACTTATTGTTATTGTTTCTTTAAAACAAGGCTTTCTTACATAAACAAGTTAATCTATGTTACAAGTCCTTATGAACGGTTGTTTTATTTGAATCCAATATTTTATTTCATGGTGATGAACGAATCAAATATAAAACACAAACTGGTTGAGCACTTGTACGTATCTTCTCTACTTTTTAAGCACCGTCCTCGCCATCATACAGCATTACTCTCATTAGCGTCTTCATTTTCGCTCTTGGTTCCTTCACGAAATAAAATCATGAGCATTTAATGGAAAAACATTTAAACTTTTTTAATCTTATCTCTCCATCACCACCAGATGCTCATAGATAGGTGCTCATGTGCCTAAACTATGCATTGCGTACATTGACCAGCCTAACGAAAAGAACCATTAAGTCACATGTATGACGAATACATGATTTTGTTGTTGCTTTTTCGTTATGCATAAAGTTAAAATACGGGAAAAATAATAAGCGAGAAATCTGTTCTGCATGTAGCATGTTGTTTTAAAGATCTTATCGTTAGTTTAAGGCCTCCTTCAAAAAATCAATTTAGGTGACGGTTTCAGGGATACGGCGATTTGAAATGTTTGAATAGCAATACTCACCTATGACGAGGCATCACCCAATCAAAATTTATTTTTACAGGGAACAGTACAGCCAGATAGAATAGCTGTACAACAACCGTTTAAAAACTAGTCAGCTACGGAGTAATGGTTGTAATTTGTGAGGATGCTGAGCGTTTAGTTACAAGATGCTCAAAAACAAATTCAAACGTAATTTATATAAAGAAATGTTAGCATGTTACGCAATATTTTATTCAATGCATTTTAAAACTTTCAGTTTGCATAAACAGAAAAATCAGTTGAAAAAATCATTTTATTTAACTACTTAACAAATCACACTCAAAATTACTGGCATATTAGGGTGAGTCATACGAGTATAAAATTTAACATAGTTTTATAGTACAGTTGTACCCGTTTCCCTATGTAACTAAATAATTTGAACATAAACAATTGTCAAATACACGAATTGTGCTGAAATGCAGCTGTTTCTTTTCTGTCAACAAATTATTTTCAACAGAGAACACACTCGATCCGATCAAAAAAATAATTTAAAAAAGCACGTATTCCTTGAAATATCAGTTTTTACCAAGAAAACATACAATTTACTGCATTCTGTTTTTTGTCAGCGTCCAAAAAATCAATTTAAAGGCCTAATTTCTAAGAGCTGCAAATTGAGTTTTATTTTTACACTTGCAATTAACAGTAAGTATTCCTATTCACTACAAAAAAAATCTACTTTTCCATTCATAGAAATTCGATTAATATTTGCACCATTACCAAATCAAGTCATCAATTATTTTTCTTATAAGCTATAGTACTAACTTAACTTTGCTTTTTAGAAATAGGACAATCCTCATAAGAATTAAATACTACCACGTAGCAATTACTCTCATCTTGATTTACACTAAATGATTCATACCATAACGATTTCGTCATTATCAGTTCTAGTTTTATCAAAAATCATTTTTGCAAGTACGAGTAGGACTTGTACAACAGTTAATATGCAAAATACGAATTACAATGCGAAAGATCGTATCCTAAAATTTCTACCACTGTATCAAAAAATTATAGACAAAGATTGGAATGTTGGCCTAACAATTTGTAACAATAAGAATACGAAATTACGCCAAATACAACAATGTGCATCCACAACAACCCGCTTGTAAATAATAATATTATGCTTACATTTTGCGACGTTACTTTCTACGTAGGTTTTTATAAAATACGAGGTGTTCAGATATTCCGGGATAAATTTTCCATCCATTTTTCATTTTGTATTTACTCACTTACGCATTGTAAAGTAATATTATTGTATACAAATGATCCCAATAAGTACTGGTTAAGTAAATACCGCTCATAATAACAACATTTAACAATACGCTAAAACATACTTGGTTGTTGGATTCGTATAATTATCAAGATGAAAACGCAATTTTACTCTTATTTAATTCCTATGCCGAGCCTGTCCGTCCGTAGGTCAACGCTGACTATCTTAAAAAATATAACAGCTACGTACTTCAACTCCAGATTCGCCAATCAATTACAAATCACTATAGGGCCAGCTCTCGAGCAATTTTGGACTGCCGTCGGCATTTTCACCTTATCCATATTTTCATTTGTCGGTTTATTTATTTAATGTAACCTCTCAGTTTTTAATTTCTCTTGTCCACCTATGCATTACTTCAAAATGTTACAAGACGTAGTAAACAAAGTTAACTTATACTTAACCAAATTTCGACAAAATAAATCTTCGTGGTTTAGTCAGTCAGTAATAACAAACAGATCACAAAGAAAGAATGGATGTAAATCTTGTTGACAACTTTAGCGAAACTGTACAAAATATCTACAAATTAGATTTCGAAAAACTTTTGAATGATAATTATCTATAATTACCTTTGTTTTGGATTTCCTCCTTTTTTTCTTGTAAAATTAATATTTAGGTATAAACATGCCTACAACAAACACTACATTGCATCTTTAGCGGTTTTGCAT
Organism: Homidia socia; assembly: GCA_036850745.1. Classification (NCBI taxonomy): domain Eukaryota; kingdom Metazoa; phylum Arthropoda; class Collembola; order Entomobryomorpha; family Entomobryidae; genus Homidia; species Homidia socia. The sequence continues at coordinate 15,376 of JAANSP010000083.1, forward strand.
TACAATAAGGAAAATAATGTATTAAATGTAAAATAAAGCAACAGGTATCATTTAGAAGCTTCACTCGTTTCTTTCTTTCCTTTCTATTCATCGTCATTTTCAGCTCAGTATGTACAAATTGTAGCCTTTGTGAAAAATATTGAGCAAATTATATTACATAAAAGTATAAAATGCACAACAGTATTTAGGTACAGTTACAGGACACCGTGATATCCAATTCATTTCAATTTGTCTATGCCAATAGTCATTTTCAGCTCAGTATGTACATTTTGTAGCATTTGTGAAAAACATTGAGCAAATTATATTACATAAAAGTATACAATGTACAACAGTATTTAGGTACAGTTACAGCACACTGTGATATCCAATTCATTTCAATTTGTCTATGCCAATTTTTTAAAATTTTATTTCAATATTAAAACTTTGTTTCTCTGGACACTGCTTTTTTAATTTGTACAAGCAGCGAAATTTAAGCGAATAATCAGAATATCCATTCTAGTTACAAGAGTAAACTAGTAATTTAAAATTTAGAGTTAGTGGCCAAAGTAAATTCATTGACCTCGGTATCTTACCAGTTACCCTGTCATCTGTATAGAGTTTTCCAATTTTTCTCAGACCAAATAATACCTAGATGGATCAAAAAATAATGTAGCAAAGTGTTGAGTAATAGTAATATATATCATCATTCATCATATAAACATACCTGAAAAATTTATGTACACACAAATATGGCAAAATCTGATTTATTCTAGAAAGTCAAAGTACTCTCCAGAAGTAAACATAGAGACTAGTCATTAACATGGATATTATTTCGAATAACTTATAAATGATAATGACAATAATTAAGTAGACGATTGCAGTCTTATCAAGTTACCATTTTTCACAATTAATCTATGTTTCCTACTAAATATGTACATTTATATTACATTATTAGTACATTATTAGTTTTTAGTACGTTTTTCTATGTGTAATCATGTGTGGTTTTCTCTCCTTCAAACTTGAATACTTTTAATTTTTTTGTTGATTTTATCTGTTTTTTCTTGGACAGCTTATCATCATCATCATAATGAATAAAACATCAGATATTAAATATTATTGGGAACGTAGGTAATTATACAAAATAGTCGGTAAGTAGGAATATATTTATATGGTAATGTAATCGCGTAAAGGTAAAAACTGAGAATCATATGAATGGGATGTGATTTAATAAAAAAAACTGAGTGAGTGGGTGATTCCTCTAAACCATTTTTTGAAGATAAACGTGCAAATATTGTGGAATAAAATGTTAGAGTGCTTTTTACTATTTCCAAAGCAAAAATATAAGGACGTCAGAAGGACTTTTTTAATTGTCATCCCCATTAAAAAAACTTTTCTCCATGTCCTTCAAAATTGGTAGTAGGGTTGCGGTTGGTCATGAATGAATCCAGTACAGTAGAGCATTGGCGTGCGGTCATTTTTGAGTTCGTATAAAACATTTCGCTGGGCCATTTATGTCCGTATGTTTGGCAGGTGGAGAAAGTGGTTGCTTCTGGTGAGCTTTCTCTCTTGCAAAGGGATAAGCTGACTGCAGCACTGGGGTCGACGGCTAGTGCTGTACTGAAGAAGAACGGGCCGTGGAAATACATCAGTAGATTCCTGACTACTATACCGATACCTTGAAAATCGCTACGGAAAAGAAAAAAAAGAAAGCATTCACATTATCCATTTTTCTTCTCGAGCGAACAATAAATACATTATTGTTTGCTTTCACGCTTGATTTTATTTCAGCAAACGGACAAAATAATCTGGGTGGGTAAAGTAAGGTATAATTTTACACCGTCAAATCTATTAAAAAAGTGATATAGTCAATTGGCATCTTATCATGTGGTGTGCTTGTTGTATTTTCTTATCATGTAGAATTTTCACAGCAAAGTAATTTAAGGTATGCTTTGTGTTAAGAAATGGAGCAAAATGTTTCAAAAGTACACAAGTTATTGTTGTAAACCGTTTCGTGGTGCATGTTTTTAAACGGAAATGAAAGAAGAAAAAAGCAAAGAAAATTGCAAATATTTTGCATCTGAATTTCATCTCAATGTAATTTGTTGTTGCCTTCTGGAGTAGCATTTTGATGGTTAGATTTTAGTATGCTATTTTCCAGTATCGGTATAATAAAATAAACCGAGTAAAATTATTGCAACTTACTCTGGTTTGATTGGGTGATTTCCGATATAAATCGGAGGCGGCTGCTTCAGAATGATGGCGAAAATGATGGCAACTTCCATTCTCCCCGTTTCCACCGCTTCTTCCTGATGTACAATTATGACATTGGAATACTTCACTGTAGCTCGTCTGTCGGCCGTTGAGAAGACGATGACTGGTTCTGCGAATGGTGGACGTGCTGTTTTCTGGAGAATATCGATGTCGTCCCATGCACAGCATAAATGACTCCACAATACATAAAAGTCCCTGTCACAATTATGTTGAAGAAAAACTTGTTAAGATATTTAATGGTTGGCAGCCTCTCCAACAGTTTCTTTCAAGCCACTTATGCCATACACTCATCTCGGAAAAGCTACACCTTCAATTATTCAACGAACTTATTATGGGTGGAATTTTTTCGGCTTTATTAGGTTCCTTTTAAATGAGTAGCGGTACTAGCTAAAGCATCGTTACATTTAAAATATAATGAGCCTTTACAAAGGCTCCTAACTACAGAAATTACCAACGGTCGGTTTCTGACACCTTCAATTATTCAACGAACTTACTATGGGTGGAAGTTTTTCAGCTTTATTAGGTTCCTTTCAATAAATTTATAATCGATTTCTAGATAATAGATTAAGTATTTCCTTCACAGTATTTTATTTCCAAATAAGCAAAATATTTTTTAATGATTTTTTGGAGCCTGTTTTCACCACCACCATCCAAGGTTTATGTGCTCAGCTTTATATAATTGGTTAATAATATAATTATAATTAATTACACTGCTCCTTGGATTTACGTACAAAACNATGTGCTCAGCTTTATATAATTGGTTAATAATTTAATTATAATTAATTACACTGCTCCTTGGATTTACGTACAAAACTTTTTACCAATGATGTATACAACTTGATACTGATTAAAATAAACCTACCTAAAATCATGCGGTTTTCTTAGATTGGGAATTTGACTAAATCGAGTCTTTATTGCTACATTTCCATTTAAAATATTCTGGAGTGCTTCCAAGCACATTATTTTAACCCCAAGTTGTGCTTCGGGTAACCAAGGCCGGAATCATGCATTTCCGGGAACACTGTTTGTGTCTGGTTGTAATATAGTAGTTTGTCAATATTCCTCTCTACGTAAATGATATCCTTGAAATCTAGCTTGTGCGTGACATCGAATATCGCAATTTAGCTTAGGTGTTTTCCCAAAAGTGACACTATTTTTTGTATTTCTTCATTCTCACGTTTTCATCACTTTTTGCACAGTAGCAACAAAACATTTGCATCACACACAATTGACTGGATATAGGTTTGTAGGAATTTATTTCATTTCGCTTCTAAGAATGTACACAACGTAAATAGGACGTACATAACAAATCAACTTTTGTGGGCCGCTTGCGCAATGATAAATAAAGCTTTCATATTTTTGTCATGTGTGTTGCATGGAAAAAAATATAGTTTTTCACGAGGAAAAATTGTCTGTTAGTTGGTAGCTTACAAGCTACAATTCAAACTATGGTTCATGTGAATAGAGAAAATCAAGCGTGAAATTATGAGTTCTGTTGCTCAAAAGATGCAGGCATGTATGTATATACTTGATTCTGTTAATACACCTTTACAAGTTATGGGATAAAATGCATAATCTCTCCCTATTATCAAAACTACCAACATGGGTTAAAGTAAATATAGTTGTGTGCATCAAAAAAGGAAACAAAAAAAGTTGGGTTAGCTTACCTTTCTGAACCGTGCACTCATGGAAAAGTAGACAAATCGGATTGATGCAGGAATGCGTGAATGCGAGCAGATTGATAATGAGCATGGTGAAAATGAATTGGCTCTTATCGAAAAAGTTGTGTACTTGAGTTATGGCCGTAATGATGAAATATGGACTCCAACACTGCAGAAAATAAAGACGTGCTTTTATAAAAGAAATGTTAAATTAAGTAGATTATAGAGTGTTAAACTAGTTTGCAATTTAACTCACCATTACAAAGGCAAACACAACCACGAGAATCATTTTGGCGACCTGAAAACATCAGAGAGAAATATTTCAACATTTTGTGCAAATCCGGAAATGGTAGCTATTTAGCGCCAACTGTAGATTTGAAAATTTCCTTTGCAATCTTGCAAAATTCAAATGTATCCCCTTTAAAATTATCAAGTCGTTAAATTGTGTTACACACAAACACACGCAACCACAAGACACAAGGTCTTCTCTTTAGACCTACTCCAGTTTATATTGCAAATTCTCATGTGCGAATTTCGGTTTGTTGTTGAGGTTGTAGTGGTTACGTTTTGTGTTGAATCCAATTTTTGGAATTTGGCAAAAAAAAGAAAGGACCCGAACCGCGTATTGTTACACTTGGGCTTGCTGTCGCAAATACAAAATACACGTTTATTGACTTGTCAAGGATGTGTAGGTATGGTTGTTTTGCAAATAATAAGAACCAGCAACAGAGGCGATATGGGATTTTCAATTTTACGCAACTAATTAAATTTGCTATATAGCCGATACAAGTTTTAAATGTGTATACAGGTGAAAATTTTATATACATTTCTGCACTTTTGACGCAACGCAAATAGCACTCAAGTCACTTAATTAAGAGACCCTAAAAAGGAGTGAAAACCTCACAGAAAATATCAACCTAAATTTATATTTTTTTTGAAACTTGGACAGTTCCGTGCGGCGTAGAAAATGTAGAGGAGAGTTAATATTACTGAAAACCATGTTATTAATGGAAAACAGTTGATGATGGTGACGTGACATGTCTCAATTTATATTGAAGTAATAATAATAAATAGCATTGACGGTAGTACGTTAGTACGGAAAATGCTTGCTTACTTCGCAAAACATGATTAGGTGATGATGATTGAACTCATTTTCATTTTTGTTCAGTTTCATTTGTATGCAACCAAGTTGTCACGTTACATTTGTATTAAATACTTACTCCCGTGTAGAAGCACAAAAAACGTCAATTCAAGCAAAGTAACTTAATGCACTCTCTGCAGCGAACAATGCTATATACGCTACACTGCATTGGCAGTATTGGCACCATCATGCCGTGTGCTTTGATTTTTTGACAGTTTATCATCAGCCCATACACTAATATTGTTATGGCACTTTTGACGACAGGAAAATTAAATTGTCGCTACTACAACTACATATCTAGAAATCTGATGTAATCAATGAGGACAAAACAGGAGGGTGGAAACAAAAGTAGAAACTTTCCATAATTGACAACCAAAATGCTCATCGAATTACCAAAATAGTTCAATAAAAAGAACAATAGCTGCCTTTGGAATGGAATAGCAGCTGCTGGCTCTCTACGAGGACACTGCCCGTTTAATTAAAAATTTCAAAATGGCAACCCAGTTGCCACGTTACGTTTTTAGAACAAAATTCCGGAGAAGCTGAGCAAAACGAAAAACAAAGAAGTTTCTCCAGTTTGCAAGAAATGGAATATTGTATATCTAAACACGTTAACGTTGCTGAGAGAAAAATAAAATGGTACAGTCTCAATAAATTATTCATAGAGACGCTGCTGCCATCAGGTGTAGAGCAAAGCGTATATAATAATTTTACGTGACTGTTGGCATTCAGTCAAGTTATACATGTTGCACTCTATTTCCTGGTAATTTCGTAAACCGATTGTAAATAAACACAAAAAAATTAACCATAAAAACAATAAATAAAATAGCAAGCGTAATATTTTGATATTTGCGACGGGGAAATAAATTATGCATTGGTTATATAAAAATGTTTTATTCGAATGCCTAAAACATCATCACAAAAGTGTTTCAGAAGCAGGGGTCTCCCGCTGATATGGTAAAGAGAAATGGTTCTCGTGACACTGCACTGAGTAGTACCAGTACCACATCACCCAGCATGAATATATTATTTGTGGGTTTGGAGTTTTTATATTTACTTGTAGGCATATTATTATTACCTATTGAGACAGTAGACAAATCTTTTTTTATTTAATTTTGTAAACTGAGTTAAGTAAGCAGGTTGCTCTAAAGTCCCATCAGACAGCAGACAAGATAACCAAAAACCCTTTTTGCATGCAATGGGACCTACTTCTTGATGCCGCTGTGAAAGCATCCCATAATTCTTGTTGCTACCCACATATTGTTCCGAAAATGAGTCGCTTTATTCACTTGGAAAGACTGAAACGCTTAGAAACTGTGTATGCTGCTGCCAACACCAAAGTACTTTGAGGTTGATCGTCAACAAGCCTCGTTCCCGTCTCGACGAGCTTTGTGCTGTGTGTGCAAAATTGTGCAAATCAACGTAAAAACCAAAAGGATTTTCGGTGATGATGGTTTTTCGTTGGTTCTGTTGATGAATTATTATCTTACAACGACTACATGCGTTTTAGAAGGTTATGCTTTAGGTCGGTTGACTTGCGGCTTGCTCTGTTTTATATTATAATTACACATTATCCACAAATGAGAGGAGTCCCAAACCATACCACCATAAAATGAGACTCGCTGATTGACGTACTTGTTCTTTGCTTTGCTTATCATTTCTGCAAAAGTCTGCGCTCATTTTCGCTAACATGTGACATCAATAAATGCAAGGACAAAATTTGGGATAAACTGTCGCAAAAATATAATGTGAATGCCGCGACATATAAACCAAGTGGCTTGCATTATCCATTACCGGATGAAGGTAGTATGTGATTTTACACGGGTACATAATTTCAGTGTGGTATCTTGTTTTCCATTGCAGAAAAACACTCAAAAATTGAGAACACTAATTGGTGAGACATTTTCTTTAAAAACGGAAGGTGCTTCAGACACCTTAATTGGTACAAAGTATATTTCCAGGTCAGAGTTTCTGATGATAATTTGTCTTGTGCACGTGCTACAAATACGTTGAAAACCAGTCATGCAACCAAATGATGAAATTGTTCAAAGGAATTATATACATGGTAGTTTCCCAAGAACATATAACACCAGAACAGTTAGAATCTCAAATGTTTTTTTGTTTACACGAACTTTCTTTTTTATATAAATGGCTGTATGCTTTACAACAAAGTACCAGGCTACTTGGCTTCTCTTTTTTATTGAAGTAGGTACTTGTTTTTGTGTAATGTAATAAATTAACACTAGGATGTGTGCGAAGTTGTATAAAAAGAATAATTTTTGGCTAAGCAAAAAACACCCACCATCTCATTAGCAATCAATCACATAGGTGGTTAATTTGCTGTACACTTCCACTATATGCGTATTATTATGCCTTACAGCCTACGCTGTTTTGGTATGTTGTCCTTTTGTAAAAAAGGAGATCTGATAACTAAAAGCTAATTTAAAAATTAATTTGAAAAGGCACCTGAGTAAATCAATTTTGTTAATTTGAAGTTTACCGGGTATATAATTGCTTTATTTTGTCAAATTTGTAATAAAAAACGCTGTGGTATTTAATTAAAGTAAAATTGATATTGCACGAATTAGTTTCGAAATTTATCCTTGATCATCCCCTTTTACAAATAAAGTTGTAATTACCAGGTGGAAATAGTATGAGCGACCAGATTCGCCCACATTCACATTTTTTCAATTTATTGAAACCCTAAGTAAATTACAGAAAAGTTACAAGCACATCAAAAATAAACTGCATTGGAGGACATTGAGGACAATATTACAACAATTTTCGATTTCGCAACCATCATGTCGCTATTCATCTCACCCTACTCAGTCAAAGTAGAAGAAACTTTTTCTGGTTCCAACAATTTTTAAACAACGGCAAGCTGCAAAGGACTTTTCGGTTTACCTTCACGGTATGCCTTTTCTTTTTTCCCTCCAATTCAAATGTACAAGTGTCTTGCATATCACACAACCTAACATCATGCCTAGTAATAAAAATGCGACGAAAACAAAACACAGCAACTCGCTTTCTGAATGGAAAAAACCAGTTACCTACACTGCATATTATTATTATTACTACTACTTTTTATGCTTAATGTTCTTCAAAAACTTCCACATGATTGGAATATACCGAAAACTGACAACTTTTTCATCACTGCATTTTCCAAATTATTCTCCACCAACAACGTTTTTTTATTTTCAGCCTCCGCCATTGCGAAAATTCAATATTAAATTTACTTTTCATGTTTCGAACAAATAACCAATGGTGGCAGTATGTAAGTACAAAGTCCCGACAGCAGTAGCAGCAATGAATAGCACGTGTAAGCCCATTAGAAACTAATGAGTAAGCCGATTGATACTCCTGATATATTATTACTACTTTTCTGCAACAATTAGAAAACTCATTTTCACCAACTTTGTAAGGAAAAGCTGCGCTGCCAACACAACTGTGCTGAAAATAGAAATACAGTGGAAAATTTTCATAAGGGATGATTGAACGGAATGGTGATGACTCATGACGCTGGCATTTTGTATCAATCCTACAATCTCATGAAATAGTAGTACTTCAACTTCAACTCATCTTTATTATACCAGTTTTTGTACTTTTTCGTATTTTTTGGTAAAATACTTTCACTAATTATTATACTGCTAGTTAATCTCTAGAGGAGAATGGTAGTAAGAACATCAGCTATAACTGGCAACACTTTTACTTTCCATCTCGCTCTCTTACAGATCAAGTCTTCGTGATTACCAAGTCTTGCAATAACTGTCGTGCGTGCAAAGTACCTAATATTGTGTCTCTTCAGTGGAGTACATAACGTGACATTTTAGGATTGCGAAAGGCAAGTAAACTTGTTGAAGAAATATCTTAAAGGTTTATTGTAAAATGTAAGTTTAGAAACAAGTTATCCACTTTTGTGAATTGGATTTGGAAATTTTGTTTTATTTATTTTGAAAAGCTCACTGAGCACGTCTAAAATGGAAGTGGGTTCTACGAAGAAAATGTGTCCATAGGGAAAATGTTCCTGGCACCTGTTATACGTCCAGACTGCATAATACTTCATTAACTACGTATAGCATGTACTATTTTTGGAATATCATGCTAATAAAATGTAGAGGTTAAACGCAAGCTTCAGATTACATATCGGGCCTACACATCCTGAGAAATTTGTTTAAACGTGCATAATTTGTCTTATTGACAGGTGAAAGTCTTGCATGCTGAGCTAAACATATAATGGTACATGCAAACATGATACGATCTATGCGTGGGTATTCGAAACATGAAACCACAGAAAAAAAGTAAAAAAAAAAACGTTTTATACCTTTCTCCTTCCCCGTTCCAGACTGATTGCTTTGGGATCTGTGCCCGGGTCAACTGGAATTTTCTGCATGAGGGTTTTGGTGATGGAAACGCATGTGGACGTGATGAATATAAGTGGAATGATGTAGATGAAAAGAAAGAGGAATAGAAAGTATCCACGTCGAACGTCAGCTGGAAATCTAAGAAAGAGAAAGTGAGAGGTAAATAAAACACTTTGTCATAATACATTTGTTCAAACTTGTTCAAAGATTATATGCACATTCCGTATTCATTTCTGGCATTTTTTTCTAGCAATGCGATTCAAAATAATTTCAGCTTTGAAAAAGTAATTTAATGTTTTTATTCTAGTAAATTGAGCATTTAATACAGTGAGCAGCTTAATGTCTGAAATTTAAATTCCAGGCTTAATAAAATTGATGGCAGATACGTACATAAAATATTTTTCATGGATGCAGCTACAGTGTTAGCTTTTGTGAACACTTTTAACATTTGAAACTTGATATAAATGTGACGAAAAAATTAAACAATCCAATGAGCTCCGTAAAGTAGTCGCCTTTCATATAATCTTTCCATCTACTAAAAATATCATTGAGTTATTGCATTAAGCATATTTTTTCCCCTAATGTCTCATGTCGTTCCACAGTATTTTCAAGTAAAAGAACGACTCCGTTCCAAGTAAATGTTGCGTTATCTGAGAAATCCAAAAAAAAGATCTTTTTATCCTTAAGCCGCTACAAGTCAACTCCGAAATAAGATAACTCGCCATGTGTAAAATTACTTGAAAACACTATCACGATGACAATGCGGAGAATTTGTTGCAAATTTATGTGGAAAAAATAAAACCTTCTGGTGAACATCACACATTTGATGTTTTTATTGTGCTTTAAAAACATAATGGAACCCTGATTTTGTTGCTACTAACTCTGTCTCTCTCTCTCACACACATTATGATTATGTAACAAGTCGGGTTCAGTAGTCTGCAAACGAGTCCTCAGGGTTTTTTGCATTGTAATACATAAGTTGTTTACTGACAATCCAAGCTTGAATCGTTTTTATATTTACCGTTTATTATAAACTCCTTGTAGGTAATACAATTTTACATGTGCGAAATAGTCGTTAATTCATATGACCATATTATGCTGGTGTAAGTAAAGAGGTTGTTCATTGCAACAAGAGTGTCATTGACACCTTTATTACAGGGACCAAATCTGGTATGATAAAATAGATTGGGATTAGGTCTTACAAATACATGAAAGGTATCTTATACTACAAACAACATGTCATTTCCATATCCGCAACCCTACGTTCGAAATTCGCGATGAAAACTTGCACCAAAACTTATTTTTTTGAGATGAGTTGACATTATAATCGTGTGTGTACAAAATTGTGATGGTTTGGATACTGAAGGAAATGAAACGTCACGAAAGCACGATTTTGCATGAACCTTTCTAGTTTGAGGCTGGTTCTTCTCAAGTCCCCCCAGACTGACATGTTATAAATAGCATAATAATGTGTGAGTGGAAGATGAATGAAAACCAAACTAGGTGATTTGACAGAGCCACAGATAATATTTAGCCTTAGGTTTCGCCCACGCAACCGTAAAGGGTAAACGGTTAGCGCAACTCCAGCTTAGAATATCATCATCACGGAGCATATTTATTCCAATGTTAGCAGTCTGCACGCAACAATGTAAGGTATGCATAACAAGTAACACGCAATACGGTTGAAAAAAATAAACAAAACCTGAAGAAGTGACAAGAATTTTTATAATCTGTATTTTCGTATGCGAAAAGGGATTTGTATATTTCTAATTTATTCATAAATGTCCTTGTGCAACAGGTCACAGCGTAGAAACTGTCTGTTAAATATTTGAAAACATGACAGTTGGTGGAAAGTACAAATATGAAAATGTAATCCACGCCTGTCGTATGCTTGTATTTGAACCTCCACTTCAATTATTTACTTGTTTGTTCTGTTTGCAACACATCAAGAAATTTCTCAGATAGTGCAAGATGGAACTCCTTGCTGATAAGAAAACATGCATGCATAATTTGTATAATTTCCAGTATTCCAGTTAATACTACAACTGTCATCAGCTAGTCAGTTTTGGATGGTTTTTGACACTAACTAAATAAGTGCATAAATGCGTATGCATGGGTACACAGTTGTTTAAAAAATGAAGCTCAAACAACCATGCAATGATTAAAAGTACCAAAGTGATGGAAATCCTTTTGGTACGTATCTATTTATCATATATTTAGAAATAATTGAAAAGTTTTTCATGCATGAATCATGTCAATGGATGGAATATTGGGAAAGATAAGCAACATCAACAACACCAACAGCTTGTACAACAGCTCTCTCAACAGAAAAGGGATTTAGCTATAGGCACTATGCAATTAAACTTGTGTTGCAGTATTTTTCAAGAACCTGCATTGTGCCTAAATTCTCATTATTACATCGATTGAGCTCAAGATGTTAATAAAACTGGATTTCTGGTCGGAGAAAGTAGGTAAAATGAGTGAAAGAGAGACATATGCACCAAACTTGAAGAGCATTACTTGTAATACTCCGCATTATATAAAAACACTGTCTTTCTGAGATCTCCCAAGTATACCTCTCATTTTTGTCACGCGGCTTGCTTCATTGACGAAAATCTGATAAGACATGTCATTAATAAAGCAACGGATGATGATTTATGTACTCATCTTGAAAAATGTCGAAAACATCACGTAATACTGTATTTTTACAAGAGGATCCTACGCTAAAACGGAGACTCGGAAGGAAGCACTCAAGCTTGCTTCCTAACTCAAACACATACAAAAGTACACAACATGAGATTCTTTGCGTTTTAGTTGTAATCCAAGTCAAACGGTTCATCAGAGAGTATGAAATGGAGAATGTTGAAGTATATGTTCATAAATTCAACCTATCCATTCCTTATTCGTCTTGCTCATCCTCCTTTTTCTGGTTTCTCGTTTGGACTCCCTTTCTCCTTCCCGTAAACAATTGTCTACCTAGTCGCGTCGCGTTCCGAAACAGCATCATCCCAAAAATTCGGTACTATACTTGCACAATGGATCCTTTACAGACACACATTTCCTCACATTGTCCTTTGGGCTTTGTTTTGTATACATACAATGTTCCTGTCTTCTATCAACATCATGCTAAGAATTCGGCATTAGCGTGCCTCTCTGTATGGTGTGGTTTTCTGTATTTACTTCCAAGAATTCCCCTAGCAAGTACTTAAATTACATTATAGTTATAATAACATGAATTTAAGAAAAACGTAAAACACGACTCAAAACTGGATTTTGCTTTGAAAGGAATAAAAGTCTCCTTTTGATAAAATACACATAAATATCTGCCTCCGCTAGTATCGACGGTGGTCCACCGTCCACCACACATCATCATTCCACACAAAAAAGCAACGACGATAGACCGTGATGGAGCAGCATTACCTAGAAAGCAGCAGTGCAGCGGCAGTCACATAGTCGGGTGTTTGTACGGTTTCTCTGGTTGCCAGCTTACAGGGAGAAAGCATCTCTAAAAGTCTGCACAAGAATTAAAACATGCTGCTTTTACCAAAATGTAAGCCCGATTGTCGGCGATTGTGGTAAAAAAATTGAGTGTGCTGTACAGTCACGAAACATAAATGAATCAAGTCTTATATAGTTTCCATGTGTGCGTGTTTCCCTTTCTCTTTTTCTGTCTAATAATAAATACCTTGTTACTTTTATGTGATGATATGATGATGATGACAAGAAAAGCTGCTGCTGGTGGTGAAGGGTTCTCTCTCAAAGTCACCAAAATAAAATAAGTTGATTATTATTAGTAATTCTTTGTCACGTGTCTTTTGTACGGATGAATGCTGATGTATGTACAGCCTGTGCAAAGCTACTTTGCCGATTTTTTCATAATGACTGTGTAGATACCTTCTTATTAGGAAGTAAAACACATGTGACAAGCAGTATTTACTAGTTTTACGTGAATGAGCCATAGTAAAGTGTATGTTTCTATTGATGCGACTTTTCTCTCCATTTTCGGGCTCTTTGTTGCTGGCCAATAATAAGCTACTCCTACCTTGAAATGATTTTGCATTGATGTAGGTCACAAAATTATGAGTAGTGCTGAAAGTGATTTTGCGAGGAAGAAAATGAGGAGGCGGCTACTTGACTAGCATGTATGCCTACTTTTACCGTGATTTATTAACAAGTTCTAGTGATTTGTTTGACAAAAGGCTTGACTTTTCCTCCACACTCCCTGCTGCTACTCGGGCAGTGCTGCAGAGTTGAAGGGATACTTGAAACTGTTCAATTTTAACTCATTATTGACGCAGTGTGGCGATGATGACGGTAATATTTGAATTTTTAGAAAAATGACGTCTCGCGTCTTTCAAATTTTCTAAAGTGCAGTTTTGTGTGCTTCAGCACCGCTTCCAACCAGGCCTCTCTCAAGTCTCAATATAAAGGACTATTTCACTTTTTCCGTCGTTAGTGTGTTATTAATACTCTTGTTTCATTCTTATGAATTCAATTAAGCATGAAAACCCAATTATGATGTTTTGTAAGTGTTCCACGTCGCACCTCCATTTCTTTAAATGGATACTGTCCTCTCCACTCGCCGATTTCTGCTTGTTGACACCAACACCAAATGGAACGACGTCATCTTGTCTCTCAAGTTGTTTCTTTCTTTATTTGTCCTCTAATGAAAAATAAAAAATGATTTCAGCCAACCACCACTACTGCTGATGATGATGGTGGTCAACACTTTTCCCAACTATGTTTTGCAGAGTAGAAAACATTTCTTGACATGTCTCTATACTACGCACGCCACTCCATTTACCAAGCCAACTGTCAAAAATTCGTCTAAATTTTATATCATGTTTTTCCAGCAGAAAAGAAATTTTTTTCAAAAGAAAATCCCATTTTCTAATATTTACCTGTCAACTTGTAACAATGGCTCTATTTCGGACACATTTTTAGCAGGAGAGGAGAGCCATTTCTCTTTTTGATTTGTCGTTATCCTCTTCCAACTTAAAATGTTTACCTGCATTTTCTGAAAATTGTATCATCAAAATGACATCCAGTTCGTTTCACTTTAATAGCCATCTACTTTTAAAAAGACATAAGACATTTCAAATTGGACAACTGCAGCCTGTAAACAGGTTAATAAAGCTAACTAGCTAACTAACTGACAGTTTTTTTATTTACTACAACTGCAAATATATTAAATGAGGATAGCTTAAATTCATTACATGTGTAATGAAATAAAAATTTCAGACAAAAAAAAACAGTATTTTCATAACAAAATATTCTTTAGTCGAGATAATCAAATATCAAATTACGTTAATCATGTACTATTTTCAATTTCATTTGCTGTCGACCTTCTTTCTTTAGTTCGCTAAATTGCAAATTTATCAGCTATGTAGAAGCCTTTATGATAATGACAATGGCTATTTAGTTTACAAAGGGGGCGGTTTTTGAAACTCAATATTTATTTTTAAAAAATCTTGGTATGTCCATTTTGTAAAATAGGAAAATAATAAAACCCGTAGAAAGAAGGCAGACAATAAGGTTATTTAATAACAATAGGTTATTAAGGTTGAACAATATGTCTTATATTATCTTATTGACAAGCGTGGATGCATACGAAAATGACTATCCCAGCCTTTCAACAAACGAAAACGAAAATTAGCGAAAGAGATTTTTCTCAAATATGTACTCAATACGAACATATATTGACGGGAGTGTATTCCCCTACAAGTAAGTCAAGTTGAGTGTGAATGGGTTTGAAAATTATACACATGCATGAATATTATATTGCTTTACTGGTGCATGACATTCTGTCGAGTAAAATATGGTTTAAGTTGCGTTAGGTTAGTTGGTCGGCTAGAAGTTGTGGTTGAAAAAGTTGGCTTTAGCAAGTTATAAGTTATTTAAATGAACTGTTCATTTCAACTCCAATCTTTCATTACACAAGACTTGAACTGTATTTGCCATTGCCCTTGACCGAGCTCTTAGCTCACTGGTATCCCTTAAAACCCACCCGATTCTCGGTAAGGAAGGCGGTGGATCACATTTTTAAATGGGTTAAATAAAATCGTTAAAATATGAGCTGCGACCGTTTAGAAATATAAATTTTCCAATGAAGTCTTTAATATTTCTGAGCATTTAGGGACAATATTTTAAAATACTACCTTTGAAATTCTTACTACCTACAATATGCTACCTACACTACACTACCTACTTTGGAATTCTTGTTGTGTCATACTCATTTTTACCAAGTAAATCATAACGCAATCTCTACCTTGAATTAGAAACCTGCTTTTCTTACAAATTGAAAAGGATGTTGCGAAATTAAAATTCTGTGATTTTTTTGCAACACAAGAACCTATTGAGATAAGATGAGTTTTGTGAATTTTTCGAGTTGCTGAGCCAAAGTGGTATACAAGCTAAAAGCTTTGTTGTGGGTAATACTAGATGCATGCAAACAAAGAGTTCAGTGAGCAAGTAGCGACTTGAGCATTTCTATAATAATAATGATGCACGACAGAACACTTTAAAAAGACTCTCTTTGTCATTCCATTGTGCTTCTTAATGGGTAACCAGAAACATGATTGAAATTAGGACAATGTATGGTCATTCACTATTGATGACATTTTAAATTGAATGGTGTGGTCTGTCATTTTGCACCCACATTACATTAAATTTGTTCACATGTAATATAGGTGGGTGGTAATAGGTTACGACATATTGAAAGCGCCTAAAAATAACCATGGTTTATCATCAACTCAACTGCATCAATAATCATCTAGGGATTAGATTCTGGTATTGCAGCTTGTAAGCAGCTTGTAAACTTCAAAAAGCCAAATAAAACATTTAAGCTTTATTTATAATGTCATGCAAAATCATTATTGCCATTTGTTATAATTTTGAAGCAATCGTCAGAAAAGTTTGCTGCTGGCCTATAATTAATAGAGAGTTAAACAAGCTGTTCTGCAAAATCATAAACACTCACTTCCAAAATCCACTGATCCTTCAAGGTCATGAGGCTGCAAATGATTCAATAGTTTCACTTGATTCTTATAGTACGTATATGTTTTAAATTGTGCAGAGCTGAAAGTACCGGCATTGCACATGTTCCAAAAACATCCGATTAGCATCATGCGACACTTTGCATGGAATGGAACGTGACGTTTTATTAACTCTTATAATCCACACATAAATAATTACACTCTAGAGGATTCCATAAACTGATTTTACCGAGACAGCCATGTTTGAAGCTCATCTGAACGCTTGCATGATCTAATGGATGAAGGCGTGTGTGACTACTGCACAAATGAGTTTGTATGACAAGGCCAATGTCAAAGTAATTGGAATGCAGGGGAAAGTAAATTTCGAGCAAACATGTTGCAGCAGCAGCAGTATCAACTGCAAACCAAGTACAAACTAAGTACATACAGTAGTGCATTAACATTTGATAGTTAAAAGACAAAAAAGTGTGCAGTCGCACAAAAAGGCAACTAGGGAAGCTCATTACAAAAGTTTCATACTTTCTACGGCAGTCATTCTCATATCAAAGATTTTTTTGAGAATTTCTAAAGAAAATCCTCTTTCACAATCCCATCCTTTTAATTCGTTTTGTCTCCAGAAGATTAATACCAGACCTTGTTTTGTTGAAATTGAACGAAAAAAGGAAACGTTAGCTACTAGCGTTTAACGAAGCTCATTACTGAATACAGTCATAAAAGTACACCATCAAAGTTTCAGCAATAAAGCCGGTATGTATGCAAACGGTCATTTACTTTTTTAGTTGCTAATCTTCTCTGTGAAAGTTTTGTGTTATTAGGAAAGAAGAAACAGGGAAAGAAGAGAAAAGAATGAAACGCTTACTCATCATGACATATTTTTCTTGAAAATTTTCCATACTCTGATGCTAATCGGTGGGGTTCAGACTGTGCAGGGTACAAGGACGGTGAAGCGCACAAAACCGGTATGAGCCACACGAGGAAAATCACTCTTCGAATTCTCCGGTCTGTCATGTTGATCCGCGAGTGAACCGGATAGACGACGGCGTAGTACCTGTCCATCAGACGAAATAAAAGAATAAATATTAAAAAAGTTCAACTTTTTTGTATTTTCACAGGCTCCTTGTGTCTAAAAAAATCTCCTTGCAGAATGACTTTGCACTCAAGTTACTTCCTCCAACGGAAATTAAATACTAATATATGTATACCATGCAAACCAGTAAGGAAAGACAATTTTAATGAATTTGTGGGTAACGCTTTTTCGTCTCTATCTTTATTGCCGACATCTGTTTCCATAGTTTTGCACTGTCATGCAAAAGCTTTTAGTATATAAAAAAGTAATTTGAAGGTTTTACTAACTTAACTTGCAAATGAAAGCG
>JAANSP010000084.1:0-33149 GCA_036850745.1 Homidia socia
ACTCTTGACACTCATTTCCTTCTTCCTTTCAGCTTTGTATAGATTGACAGAAAGACAGATCGCGTAAGCTTTCACTCAATAATACCATCGCTCACTGCATAAAGGACTAATATGAGTAATCAGCAGTAGCACGAGAGAAAAACATAAAAATTCACATTGAATCCCTTTTATATTTCCCTATGGCATTTATCATCATTTTTATTGTTGCTATCATCATTTACATCTTGCTCCAATATATTCTTGTCAACTGGCAAAAAAATGAACTCGTCGCAACAGTGTATAGGAAGTGGTAGTAGTGGCAGTCAAGCTTAATACCAGAATAGCAGCAATAAAAAACACAAAAGTCATATCCTTTCCTACATTTTTTACATTTCTTTTTTCCACAATGCAGAATACTACAGTGGAGAAAGTGTATAGGAGAAAGAGAGAAAGCGCTGCTGCATGTATTGGAAATGGAGCAGTTACCTTAAGGCAGGCAACATGCAAATTTTACTCGACTTAGCGCCACTACAACTATCACTGTGCAATCGTCATCCTCGTCGTCATTATCATCATTATCACAGGAGTAGCAGCAGGAGGTCTACTACTATTTACTATGACTACAACAACAACAACAGCAACAAACGATTCTATATTGTGTCCGGTCAAATACCTTTACTAGTTTCTTTTTCAATATTAAAATAATTTTGGGTTTGACTGCGGTGGAATGTGTACCTGTTGTCGATGGAATAAAGTAGCTAAATAAATAAACAAGAAAAAACATGTATTTACTTGAAATACACATTTTATGCAATGCCTGCCACCTAAAAGTCATTTTAGTCGGATTATCTGTTTAATTGATAGGTTGTCGTTGATGAATGTGTGATTATTTGCCGAAAGTATTATCTCAAGTTTTACATTTTTTATACCGTCTTCTTTCCTCTTGCAAATGACAAGTGCGTATCAGGTAAAAAGTAAATGATCAGACATGCAAGCTCCTTTTTCAAGTCAAACAGGTAGACAGACAGACAGAAAGAAACTGTGTGGGTCTGGCTTTGTCAGCCTGTCTTTTTCAGATTCCCGTAAAGTTGCTGGCTGATGGTAGAGTGAACTGAAAGGGTCTTTGTATGAATGTATATATGGAGCGTATTTCATATATACAGCTAGTACTACTGCTGTGTATGGCGGATGTCCTTATACTTTTCTTGTTTTGAAAATGGCTACAAAACATATCAACTTTTTCTACATTTTTTTGGAAGTACATTGACATGGTTTCTCTTCTCCCCGACTTTCTCTGCAAGAAACGACATGGCTATTTGTAATAGATAGGCAGGTAGAACTACACCACCACTTTCTCCGTTTGCGCTTTCCCTGATGACGGTCACTTTTTTACCTATGCATGGATGACACGGACATGCTTGCTGCACGATGATATAATATACCGATATATAAAGTCTGTCCAAAAATAGGAACATATTTTTTCATTTTGATCTAGTTTCTCACAAAAACATTGGATCGAACTGTTACTTGTGTGCATTAAACTATGGAATGTAGTGATGATTTCGATAAAATGTCCACACAGTANTTTTTTGTGATGATGATTATTATTATTTCTCAAAAATAAACTCATGTTTACATGGTACAAGGTGGGTTCGCATACTCGCCAAAAATAATAATAATTGCACCGCCACAACACGCTTTGGCTCACGCAGCAGCAACCAGAAACAGGCTGGACTCTGTGTTGGTGCTGCTCTGCTATGTGCCTACTTGTATTTTACTACATGAATAAAAAAGTAGGTAGTATTTATACGGCCCAACCAACCATCGTTTTCATTATAATTGGCATTTCATCACCACCAGTGAACTAGCGCTGCTGAATGGACATCAAATCCCTAAAATGTGTTTTTCGTATTGCCTGTTAAAATGTGCGTTTTCTCCGCTTGAACATGCATTCAAACCAAATTTCACAAGCCGTTAAGCCTACCACTACTACTTACTAGCTTTCGACATTTTACGTGTGCAAAGTGTTCATCAAGATAGAGAAGCAAAAAAATAAATCGTCACTTTGCCTTTTTTCTTTTCTTTTTTTCTCTCGCACGTGCACAATACACTTTAATTTGCATAAATACTCACTGAATGTTTCATGCCTTTGTATATACTTTTTAGCCAGTAGTAATTAATTATTAGTTTGCCTTGCCAGACGGGGAAAATATATATTTGTAAGAAACTTTCTTTAAGATTTTTCTTAGGGCCCTACGTGATCGATGTAAAAATTCATGAATTAGTTACATTTAATACGTGCACTCTACCACATTGGTGTATTTTACTACACGTATTTAGTGCGCGTATATATATTCAGAGAGCCGGGTTAAGCTAGCGCAGGGGCAAAATGAGATCTTGTTGACATGAGATAATTTTAGTGCTTTAAAAAGCTACAAACTAAATGACCCCTTAATAAAAAAATAATGGTATTTGACTTACCTCACATTTGATGCGAAAGAGTCTCCTCAGGTACATTTGATAATTGGACGATGTGATTTCATCTTTGCTGGTGTTGAAGCAGCCTCTGAGAAGTCGAACAATTAAATCCTGCAGTAGAGAGCTACCAGAATCCTCAACGCCATCAGTAATTAGTGCTTCCTCAAGCTCCTTTATTTATGGGATTATACACAGACAGATCACATCATCAATTTAGAAATATTTTTTTTTGCATTTTCTATTTATTTAATAGCCAGCTTTCTCCTTCTTTCTAAATTTCCAGGGAATGGTAGTGGGAGAAGTAGTAGTAGTGGTAGTAGTAGTAGTAATATTTAATGTTGTTGTTGTTGTACTTTTTGGTCTGCTTGGATTGATGTCAAAAGGTATTATTTTTGTGTTTTGTTTGTATTTTTTATCTGTGTAGGTTGTAAGGTATATATATTTTGGAGGAGGCGGAGGAATGAAAATCGCCTGTTGTACAAAAATATTTTTTTTTGTAAATCCTTCCTCCGATGACGATGCTGATGATGATGGCAAGTGCGATGTGTGTGATATATATATATATATAGCAACAAAGGCGATATAAACAATTTTTTTTGCGTATGACAACAGCAGCTCAACTCAACATTTAACAATCACAAGCAACAAGAGAGAGAGGACAACAGGCAGGGGAACCTATAATCAATAATCATAAAAAAATAATGATGCATAAAATAAAACAACATAATCTTTTGGTTACAATAAAAAAAATTACACAAATAATAATAATGATGGCATAGGAATGTTTTGTTGTATTATAAAAGTAGGCAGGTCGGCAGGGAAAGGAATTATATTTGCAATAGAATTTTTTTACACTACAAATTTTCTGGAGCTTTTGCGAAATTGTAGATTCCGGAAATTTGTGCACAATCACTTTTATTATTGCCAATTAAAAGTAGAGCAAGCAATTGTAGAATGACTGTTTGAAAGTTTGTAAAATTCAACATCGAGTTGGATGGAAGTTTTTCACTGTCTAATGTTGCAGCTGGTCAAAAAAGAAGGAATAGAAAACAAAAATAAAGTAAATGAGATTCTAGATAGTGCTAGAGACTGCATGTTTTTTTATCTATCTATACTCATGTAGGTAAAATATCCATATTGTTCAGTTATTACCTTAATTAAAGACCAGGCCACAAGATCAATTTCTTAGACAATTCTATCTGGTTAACAACTAATAATGGCGAATTTTTCAAAAGTTAAACCCTTTTTGCTAAATTGATGTTTTTCCAAAAAAGTAAAGAAAATAATGACACTTAACTTCCAAAATACTAAAATTGAATCTAGCTTATCGTGCGAGAATTGTCTGAAAAAAAAGAATACTAAATTTCATGTCGAATGGAACTGAACCGTAAGTTCTAGATGACTACATGAAATCTCTGTATTATATACAGCGTTTAAAAGATCAATTTCTTAGACAATTCTATCTGGTTAACAACTAATAATGGCGAATTTTTCAAAAGTTAAACCCTTTTTGCTAAATTGATGTTTTTCCAAAAAAAGTAAAGAAAATAATGACACTTAACTTCCAAAATGCTAAAATTGAATCTAGCTTATTGTGCAAAAATTGTCTGAAAAAAAGAATACTAAATTTCATGCCGAATGGAACTGAACCGTATGTTCTAGATGACTACATGAAATCTCTGTATTATATACAGCGTTTAGTTATTCTACACCTTAATCTCGGTTTTAATGAAAAGAGCTCTGGTATTTGATTTGTAAGAAGATGGTGGTGCGCACACGGTAGTTTATACTTAATGCAGGTAATTCACAGGTCTGAAAAAGTTAGTTAGTTTTGAGCCACGTTTTTTTGCAATTTAAAAATACTGCTTCTTGTCACACCACCAGCAGCCATATACAGCGTTTAGATATTCTACACCTTAATCTTGGTTTTAATGAAAAGAGCTCTGGTATTTGATTTGTAATAAGATGGTGGTGCGCACACGGTAGTTTATACTTAATGCAGGTAATACATAGGTCAGAAAAAGTTAGTTAGTTTTGAGCCACGTTTTTTTGCAATTTAAAAATACTGCTTCTTGTCACACCACCAGCAGCCAATCAAAAAGGGCCAACGGTGCAATAGTACACGTACAAAACGTGCATGCCTAAATTAATTGTCCTCCTAGTCAAGTAGATACTTGGAAAGAAACTTTCCATTTATACGCATATTTTCTAATTTATTGAATGAAGTTTACTTTACAGTGAACAGTAGTAATACTAGCAGGAACAGCTTTAGCATTGCAGTGCATTTTGTGTGACGTCGACAAATTATCGAATAGACAATAGACAATATTTTCGGTATCTAATTTCGTACTGTCATTCATTCAATATTTTTTTGCAAATCATAAAATAGAGGCCAAGACATAAAATGTAATCAAAATAGTAGACATTGAAAAATATTTTTACGATCAGGATAACGACGAGAAATGACATTATTTATAATTCCCTTCCCTGTTGAATGCAAGGTCTATGACAATTCTCAATTAGCACCATGTCGCATAAAAAATTATACGTTTTTTATGCGTATTAAAGTGGTACATAACTGTTCAGATAAAATATTAAATAAATCACAGCAAGTTATGCAGCTATGAAATTCTCCGTGTCGTAATATCCTTTTTAGGGATTTTATGTACCTAGCGAGCATTTTATTACCAAGAGCATACCGGTGGTAAATAAATACTATGAAAATTAAAAACTTTCATGATGATGATGACACCACATAACCCAATGAACCTAAAATGATTAAAAATATTCTAACGTGCTTGCTTGCTCATTATTACTATTACTTTACGTATTTATTTGCCTTTACCATAATCTAATTTTCTTTTTTTCTATACAAAGCTACTCTTTTATTTGGGAATGAGAGAGAATGAATGAAATAGGTAACTGTTGGCACGGATAAAAACAAGCAGTTCCACTCGTTACTCCACTGATACTGATACTTGCTACTAAAAAAGTGTTATCTTTATCGCGATGATAAGACATAATACATTTTTTGTGCTTTAAACAACCTAATATCAGCTTGGCTTTAAATTTACAAAATTCTTGGCCAATAATAATAAACTATATTTATTTAGAAGGGATTATTTATCCCAGTTCCCTTTTCACTGAAATCCATATCAGTTTGTAAGATAAGTTGTAAGTCCCTACTTGGATGTATGATGTACCTTTAAAGTTGAAACAGGACACCATATCCAAACAAACAAATTGGGAAATTATAAAAAATGGTTTGGATAAAATGAAAGTGAACATAAAAACGCGAAAAGACGTCTCTCTGGGAGTTTTAACCTTGTGACACGGCATGCTTACGTAAAAATAAATATAAGTAGAAAAATAAAAATACACTTAAAAGGATTATGTATTCTTCCAGGTAGCAGCAGTAACAACAGCGACAAGCTGCACTGTTAAGTTTTCAGAGTCACATAATAGTCATCAAGCACGTTTATAAAAACGCTTAAGCTGGAATTATTGCTGTAAATGAGTTGTATTTAAGTTACCATAAATGTGACAAAGAGGAAGACGTAAAATAAATAGGAATAATAATAATAGTATTAATATGCATTTTACTCGCTACTTACTGCTTTTGCAATAGTTACTAAACGACTTGTAGCAGTGCTGTTGTAATTGTAAAGTGCACCTGTGTCCACCACGTGTACAGTGCAGTGTCACGTGCTTAACCTGTACGGTTCGGTAGGGTGCCTAGTTGCAATAATCCTGCTTTGCACAAAGACAAAGAGTGCAAATTTACACGGAGGCAAGAAAAACTCGTATTAGTATATATTACTAAACTGAAACTTTCCAGTTGAGCTCAACAACTTGGCTGTTTAGGCACAAGTTGCCAAATATGGACTAATGCTAACTCTAATGTTCATCCAGCCAGAATATGGACTTGGAAACAACAATTAGAGGGTAAATTACATTCCAAGAAATGGCACATAGGTAATCTGATTTTTCTATAATAGCAGAGAAGGTGCGTAAATGAATTCTCAAGTAAAATCCTCTTGATTACATGTGGCTCCCGTAATGAGCAAAACATTTTGGAAACAAGGGTAAAGGGCAAAATGGCGTAAATAATCTGGATTGTAATGAAACTGGCTAAAGCTGACATGCTTGTTAACGAGACTAGTATTTTATTTAAATTTGCATAATGTTTTGGAGGAAAAGATTGCTGTTTGTTTATCAAAAAATTATTGGACAAAAAACACGATTCATTCCAATTTGCACGTCTCATTGTTTCTTCATTTACATAAATTGACTTTCTCTTTTCCCTGTGCGTTTATTCTTGTATTTTTTTAATATTCCGTTTTGTCGATATTTTTAAAAATAGCATGTTCCCAAGATTGTGAAAATGTTTTTAAAAGAGCATGACTGACTGTATTTTTTCTTCCATCTAGACACCTGCCACAACAGAATATGATTTTCCAGGTCTTAATCTGTTTTACCAAAAGATATGAGGCTTGACGCATTTATTATATTGCAGTTTTTCAAATGAAGGTCAAAGTATTGCATAATTAGTTATGCTACTGTAATCAAATCTGATTATGCAAAATACTTGGGTTAGCATGTCAAGTTTTTATGCCGATAGTTGCACTATTGCAGAAAATATATTATTCAGCTGGCTGTCTTTATTTCGTGGAACACCTTATTGTGATTAGCCATTAAATTAATTTCGTCTTTTCAAAAAAGGAAAGGGGCCATTGAGGCCAAACCAATTATATCCTATTTAATTAACTGTGAAGTTTACCACAAAATCAAAATAATGTTCAGGGTGAGCGTGTGTAGGGAGGAACAGGCAGTATACAACTTGTATCCACAGACATTATTATCAATTATCATATTTAATATTTCATCTCATCATTTAATATTAAAATTCAAGGTTTATCCTGCATGTGATCTACTTGCTTCAAAAACATTATTACGGAATCAGCAAAAAGCATGCGATTAACATCTGCATATGCACATGTTATTGTCGTATCAAATGACAAGAGCAAGCATGTTGGATATTATATAGCTCAGGTTAATGTGTTTGATTAAATAAGCAGATACCTACGCATGCTAAATAATTTAAGAGAAAGAAGGACTAGCTCCAAAACAAAAGTTTCACTTTCTCAACTTAAAACGACCTGTGTAAGGTTTTTAGGTATTTTGCAGACATTGACCTTTGCCTAACAACTAGCTCATTTTTTCACTCTATATAAAACACTTTTCTCCATGAAAAGGAATAAATTCCACAAAAAAGCCTTCAGCATAAAAAGCTGTTAGCAGTGTTATAGTTCATAATTAACCCAGAGAAATAATAATTAATTATGCACTTCTATGCAACAAGTTGTTTAAAGGATGTCTCAAAAGTCCAGGCAATTTTTTGAGCTCTTGTTAGTTAGTACTTGCACACAAAAATGCATGGGAGTAACAATAAAAAAGGCAAGCAAAAACACAATTATATTTTTAGGCGTGTGCACTTTCTCCTTCCGTTCTGGCACCTGCGTCTCAGCAAAATTATTTTTATCTTGCCGTTTTAGCGAGTGTCGAGTTTCCATGGCAAAGTACAAGTGCAGTGAACCCTCATGTAGGTAAGAATTATTATTGTGATCAAATGTAATGTCAAATATTTTCTCAATATTAATGGGACTGTATTACTATTAAAGTGCATGTACTATGCGTTATTTGTAGTCATGTTGTCAGCATGTCTCACAATATGTTTATGTCAACTGACTGGACTGGATAGATGGTAATATTAGTAGAGTATGAGTTTACATACTTTTTGAACAAAACTGTAACCTTTGGTTTACATTAGATGGAAAAAATAAATACTCAGCAATAAGACTGTTATCATTATTATTATTGTATATAAAAATGGACTTACCTCAATATCAAAGTCTAGCAATTCAAAGTACAAACGAAACAATGAACAAAAATGAGCTATACATGGAACTTCCCACCAACTCTGCACATCTGGAACACAGTAATCAAAAACAGGAATATAAATTCCAACTTCATACACCGACAACGCGACAATAACAACTAACAGTTTTTTAAAAACTGTTTCCACAAAAACAACAATAACAACTGCCACATATATATAGTAGTAGTAGTAGCACAAGGAACATTTACACGGAAAAAACTTTCTTTGTAACACGAAGAAAACTATATATTCATTTGTTTTTCAAAATAATAATCACAAGGGAAAACTGAGAAATGATAATCTCTATTAAAAGGGAACAAAACACTTAAATGTCTATTGACAATAAATACTTTCCCAAAAGAATAAAAACATTTATAAACGCACAGTAACAATAATAACAATATATTATTTTGACATTCAATTGAAACGCATGCAACATTCCAGAAGAAGGGGCATTGAACAAGAAAAAAAACTGATCGATATAGAGATGTTGTTGATAGATTTTTTTTAAAGATTAAAACTGGACAACAATACCATAAATTGTTTTAGTGGTTGTACAGCACAACTGGATATATTTTAATTGTGTGTGATTTTTTGAGAGAGTAGAAGTGTTTGTTTACCAAATATCATGACTTTTTTGCCTTTACAAGGTCGTTGGATTTTTCTCACTGCCAACAGAGAGAGAGAGAGGAGGAAGATGACAAACAGGTGGAACAACGCAATAACAACAATTATATTTTATATAAATGAAGAAAAGCGTGACAATTCGAAAATAACTGAAAAAACATTGTAATAGTCAATGAGAACAAGTATATATAATTCTTGCTGTCATATAAAATTAAGCACGACAAAACTGAAAAGGATCTCTGTTTTTTTAAACGATTGTACCAACATTCATATTACTCATTCATTGACATAATAACATCCTCATTTAAAGAGTACAAGTAGGTAGCTATTATATTTCTTAAACACATGTAACATGAACAGTATAACAATTAAAAATCAACAACTAGCAGGTGGTAGGTGTTTTTTATACACATATATTATATTATGATTGTACAGTATATATTCATTGTATTCATTTTTTCATTTTTACTAACGGAAAATAATCATTGCTCCTCCAGTAAAACGCACACTACGGCTACGTACGGCCTCTTGATTCAAAAGCTACTAGGTATTTGATTATTTAAAGTGTGTTGATGGATAAAATAATAGGAACAATGTGAGTCATCATGTGTCAGTATTCAAAAGTTTCAACTTTTTGAAAAAATAAATAAATAAATTTTTTCTACTTATTTATTTTGCAAAATGGGGACAAATATTAAATATTTTTTTGAATTTATTGTCCTGCGCGCACGTTCACTAAAAACAATTAAAATTAATTTTTAACGAATAAACATTTAAGCAGGCAACATCAGAAAGCATGCTCTTGGTTTTTTGAAGAAGGAATGCACCTGATGCCTGACAGTTTCCGTTTCCAACTCCCTCATCATCACTACTATTATTACTACTGTTGTTACTCATGTTTCGTCTGGAAACAAGGGGAAATGTTTGCTGATGATTAGCCACCATTATCAGAAGATTTTCTCTCTCATTACATTTTTTTAGGTAACTCTCGGTCTGTCTGCCAGAGTTTTTGAGTGTTTGTATTTATATGTGTGTGTGTCTCTCTTCTGCTAATTGTTGTATAACTGACTGTATTGGAAAACAAAAGCACGAGGAGCACTACTACCGCCGCCGCCGCCGCTGATGTGTAGGAGGTTGATGATGATGATGATGAGTGAATTTTTTAGGTAACTCTCGGTCTGTCTGCCAGAGTTTTTGAGTGTTTGTATTTATATGTGTGTGTGTGTCTCTTTTGCTAATTGTTGTACAACTGACTGTATTGGAAAACAAAAGCACGAGGAGCACTACTACCGCCGCCGCCGCCGCTGATGTGTAGGAGGTTGATGATGATGATGATGAGTGAAAGAATAAGTTGTTGCTGAAGATGATGTTATCATTATTTTGATTATGATTATCAACGTGGCAATTCCAACAATGTTCTCATCATCTTTGTTACTATTATCAGCAAAAGAATTAATATTTTTGTTCTTTAAATTGATCACTGGGTTGCGTTGCGTCTTTCCAAAAGTTGCAAATAACTGTGTGTCCATCCAGTCAAAAAAAATTGCAGTAGAGATGTATATACGTATTTATATACTAATTATTTTGCAACATTTATCGTGGACATATTTTTTATGTAATATAGTTTTTTATTTTCTCAAAAAGAGTTGCTCTTTTCACAGAGCAGCAACATCAAGTTAGTTGTTGGTTGGTCGTAGTCGTCACTGCCACCAACAAACCTCCACTAGTTTAACAACGAAACCACTGCTGCTGCTGTTGGTGCTGCTTTAACAAAACTGTGTAATGTTCGCATTCATACATTTATTATTATAATATTACTCACGTAAATAATATTTATGTTGAATCATTAATACAACAGACATTGCACACACGTATGTAACAACAACATGATACATAAGTTTAGTAGTAAAACTATAAAAAACAAACTTTTTTTCGCTCTTGCTTTTTAACCAAAACTTCACACAGAAGAACGCATATTCATTCCCAATAATAATAATATATTTTTATACTGCTTTTCCTTTGCATGTATTTTTACTATTATTCATTCAATATTGTATTTATTAATATTATCAGAGTATCAGCAGCAGTGTAGTAGTAAAAGTAGTACTTGTAATATAATGGTCTCTTTTATTAGTTTAAACGGTTTAAAGACAGTCAAATATTATATTACAACAAGATGATTTTTTACACGCAAAAGTCGTCGTGTAGTAGAAAAAAGAGACCCTCTCAAACTAAATGTCTCTCATCTCTTCATTTCTGCGGACTACAATGATGATGATGTTGTTCCTCCTGCTCATTTTTTGTTTTACGTTTAGCAGCAGCACTTTTTTTAACAAATAAACATGATATATATTGTAATAATATTGAATATATATATATATATATCGATATATATTTTTTTAAACAAAATATTTTGTGTGGCGCTGACTGACTCTCTGCGCTGATGACTGACTGATCAAAATGTGAACTGCATTATATTATTATTGTATGGTTATCATAAAACAGCGCAGCACACACTGCAGAGCACACGCAACAACAGGAGCACAGAGGAGCGCT
This sequence comes from Homidia socia, assembly GCA_036850745.1. Lineage (NCBI taxonomy): Eukaryota > Metazoa > Arthropoda > Collembola > Entomobryomorpha > Entomobryidae > Homidia > Homidia socia. The sequence goes on from JAANSP010000084.1 coordinate 11,579, forward strand.
CTAACTTATACCACCACTGCTAATAATATTATGATGACGACGATGATTTTTTAATATAAATAGGTAGCATTATCATCATCATCATTATTACTCACGTATAAAGGTGTACAATAATATTTTATTTACTAGCAGACCAGTACTCTTTTTTTACCACCACCACGATCACCATTTATTTGAAAACAAGTACATCATCATCATCAAGAACGACGATGAGAATAACATGATCGTTGTAATGTTTTTAAATGCTATAATATTTTGTGTGTGTGTGTATTATTATGAGTTGGTGTGCTTTTGTGAGTGAGTGTATTGGAATTGAAAATGATGACGATGATGATGATGATTACTTATACATGTTTTTTTAAATGTGGTGAACAAGAGTGAATACTAAAAGAGGCTGCTTTTTTGTATTATGTATATTATGTTCTACGAGCAAAAACCAACCAAGATGAGGAGAGGAGACGAAGAGGGCAACATCAGCAGCAACAACAACGCATTTTAGTAGAAAACGCAACAAAGTTGTGTGCTTTTTAACTTACTACTAGAGCTACAATTTTTACTCGCAACAACGCAACTACTGACTGACTCTCTGTGCTTCTTTCTAGACTTACTCTCAATTGTAATCGTATTGTATCCCCTCATGATGATGATGACGACGACGACAATGTTGTTGGTGTTGATTGTGTTTTTAGGTTGAAAAAATATAAGTACAAGTAGATGGAGAAGACCAAGAAAAAAATGCTGCTGATGATGATGATGAGGACGATAACTGACCGACTGACTACTATTCCTTGTAGTTGCTACAAGTACAGTGCATTTAATATTATTTTATTATGACGATGAGGAGAATAGTTTTTTTTCTTTGCTAAGATCGCTCTTTCACTTTGCCATCACCAGTCCACCACCAGCAAAAAGAAGGACGAGGAGCAGCAAAATTTACATGCACTCGTTTGAAAGTGTATAGAGAGGAGAGAAAAGGGTTTGTATGGAAGAGAAGGAGAGAAGAAGAGAAGAGAGAGGATGATGGTGATTTTTTGCTCTTCCCTCAGGAGGAGATACATACATATATTCATGCATACATACATGCATACATACACACATGCTTGCACTTGGGTAGAAACCCTAATAATGCTCCTTTAAAAAAATAAAAAGGTTTTACCAGAGAGCTACAACCACCATGTAATGATCTAACTGTAAGAAACAAGCTTCTCTCTAGGCACCACTATACATGTATTTTTATATATATCTTCCATACACAGCAGCGTTTAAAATGCACGAGATACATGTAGACAATACGCAATACTGATGGGATGCGAACTAGAAACTTGCAAGTTTTTAAGCTTTTTCATCACGACGAGTAGTCGTGAAGAGCTGTATGCTTTCACCAAGTTTGTCCAGCTGTCTTTTCTTTTACAGTTTAGATAAAAAAATGGTTTTGGAGGGAGTGTGGAGGAAATAGCACATCTAGAAAGGTCAACCGACATAGTATGGAGGGACGTCTCCATAAAAGTTTTGACTGTTGCTATAAGGAAACAATCACTTGTAAAGAGATATTTCAGCAATGTATGCATATAAACATTTAGTTTCGAGCATTGTGCACTTCTCATATACATACATGGGTGCAGAGACTTACATATACATTCAGTTGATCGGTTGCATTTTAACAAGCAGACGCAAAACTAAAAAGAACTTTGGGTATTTGTATGTACATATATCTGCCGTGTTGTTGTACACGACGACGACGACGATGAGACGGAGAAAAACTGTTACCAAGTTGGCTACTGCTATTACTACTGGCATCATAAGAGCACCTCCACCAAAAGTGAGTTTTGTATACAAGGAGGATGATGATGATATTTAGTGCGTATATATGATGATGTGCTTAAATGTATGTTGGTGGGTTGAAAAAGGATTTTAATGCTATGAGGATGGTGGTGGTGGCAAAAGAAAAAAAGACCCTCATATGCCTCGTAGTTGTAGTTTTGAAATAATATGTTTTTGTCTTGTAGCGATTTTGAATACTGGATTTTTTGCTGCTGCGGTTCTGTATAAAATGCTGAATAAGCGCGTGCAACCCAAAGAGTAGTTTAGCGTGTATTCATTCGCTCCCTCAACAATACAATCACAACTACAGCAGCAGCTCAGCCCTTTTTCCTCAACAACCGCAGCAGCAGCAGCAGCAAAATGTGTACCCAACTTTGCCTCTCTTTTGCTTTGCATCAATACTAAACGACGTTGCTCCTTCCAACGGCTCTGCATTGTTAGCATTGGTTTTTTCAACAATGCAATCTACATTCTCCACTCACTCCGTATCATATCATCACACAGGTACCATAATGAAAAGATGCCGAGCCAATTGCTCATTGTCGGATGGATTTCGTAGAAATAAATGGTAGTGTTTGATGATGAGTAGTTTAAAACGAACCAAGTGAAAAAACAACAGCTCTAGTCTCTAGTCCTCAACATCCCAACAACACCAAACATCAGACCATACCAGAGACCACACAGTTCATATAGCAAAATTTATATACAATCATGATGAATATTATGCATTCAGGCATTCACACACGGCAGACGCATGTGTATTAATGATCTATAATTGCTTGGTTTCTTCGGTTGCTTAACTTTTTCTGCTGCTGCTTTGCTGGTGTTAGCACTTTGATAGAGAACTAGTTGGTTCATTGCGTACCAAAGAGATGGTAACTCTGAGAGAGCCGAGTTGTGTACACTTTCCGTCGGTTTTTAGGTATGGTACTACTCTCTCTCTAGTACGTTCTCTTTTTTATTTTTTATGCTGGCATATGGATCCCTTCCTTAGTACTGGTATGCATATGGCGATGTGGTGTCACCAAGTCACTAGAAATAGAGAGTAAAATTCTCTTCCTGCTTGCTTCTTCTCCGGCTCCTGCTGCTGCTAGCAAGCAAATTTTGAGCCATTAAAAAGTTCAAAGAGATATTTGTGAAAATAGTCATTATTACTAGCGTTTCATGTCCGAATACTCATCTTTTCCTCATGTTATCAGCGTCATGCATGATCTGATCGACAACCAAAGTAGTAACAGCACACCATACCACCACGTTGTCTGCGCTCAGTCATCTTATCTACCCATTCTCCCTTTCTTTTTCTCGCTTCTTTTCTTTGCTCTCTCCGGTTCTTCCCACCTATTGCTACCTTCAAAATAGTAATAATATATGTAATATAGGTACATTGACTATCAGAAGACAAGAATCAAGAGAAAACGGAAATTTGTGTGATCTCCACACACATACACAGCAACTGCCTGCCAGAGAGAGTCAGCAACCGTACACATTGGTAGGCATTATCTACATGGAAAAATGTATAGTCGCCAAGTCAACCAACGCCACCACCACTGCTGCTGCGTATATACAATAACAGCATCACCCTTTTCAGTTTAGGAAGAAAAAGTAAGGAGCTGGATTGACCAAGGAATCGAGCGCCAACACGAAAGGAAAATCGTTGCTAGTCCGCTGATATTTAACGCTTTTGCATAATCCCTTTTCCTTTCACCACCACCGTACAGTTTCACATTGTATAGCATGGAGTATACACTATTCCATGGACAAGAAAAAATATACATAACCACCAAGCAACATTTCCTCTTTTATTTGCTCAATATACACAAATATCCCTACAATGATAAAATAGTATGACGAAAGCAAGGAACGAGAGAGGAGCGAAAAGTGAAGCGCTGCGCTGCTGCTGCTCCGATGATAATAACATGTCTGAATGTTAGAAAAGAAAATGCCACCAAAAAATTCAATAAGGTTTGTTATGTTATACCACTACTAGCAACCATTATTATTATGCCATATCCCCACCAGCAGCGCTATATTATTTCGCTTTTGTTGTTTTTTTAAAGGAACATACATACATGGAAACCGATGCCAGTAAACTCTTTCCTTTTCCTTCTCCCTTTTATATATGCCAAACTGTTTGCTGCTTCTTGGCTCTTTGTTGTCCAATATACTTACCTATTCCTGAAAAATAATGGCCTACCTGGCCTGATGATGATGGTGGTTGGTGGCGGTGGTGGTGGTGGCGTTAAACAGTTCACATGTATTGCGAAATGAATTTCACTCTCCTTTTTTATCCATGCACGCCTTTTTAACTTGTTTTTTTTTGGGTTTCATTTCCTTCCACACAGCTATGATCACTCTCTCTCTCTCCTTTTTTATTTACCTCTCAGTTTCTATCAATGTGTTGTTATTCATTCTTGCCATTAGCATTTATCTGACTCATGTTATTGTGCGATGTCGAAAAATAGACTCTTGAAAAGAACAATGAAATTCGCCGTACCATTTTCAAACATAAAATATGCTTTTACTGTCATGTTCTTCACTGTTTCAATTCATGAATTTGAAAGCATTATCGATTTTTTTTCTTTGAATCTCCCTGTATACTTATTTTATTTTATCGCTCTTCTCGCTATGTCATGAAACGACAAAAGTATTTTTTCCAAATATTTAATCCAGCAAAGCCGTTTTTGCTGCTGCAGCGAAAAGAAGGAAAAACATGAAATAGTTGCTGGCTACGGAAATAAATGCTGATTTTGATTAAATCGCATAATTTGAAAGCCCATTAAATTCTAAATGCTTGGGAAATTTTTTTTCAAAAAACTTGCTGCTTTCTCGATACATTCGCATTTTTCCTGGTCGTCTGAAAATTGGCTGAATAAAAAAGCGATTGCTGTTGCTGCTGCTGATGATGATCCAATTGCGTAACGACTCAAAAAAATGCAGGATTGAACGGGAGCGACTTTTCCAAAAAGTTAAAACCACCAGCAAGCCAGCGAGAGGACAGAGTGGGCGGAGAGGAGATGACGAAAAAAAACATACGATGTACTGTATTTAATGCTGGATTTGGAAAAGCGGCGGGGAAAAGTAGAAATATCTTGTTATGTCATATAGCATTTGTATTGGCTGTATTGCAACATTACAACAAGCTGAGAGTAGAGAGCAGCGTAGAGAGAATGTACACAAGATGAGAAAATATAATAATAATGTAGAAAATGTGGAAAGAAAAAGAGAGAAATGAATAGGGCGAATGAGAGAGAGAGAGAGGGAGATGATGGATATTCAGTTGCTATGTAATTTTGGTATCATTGCGCTTCGTTGGGGCCTGCTCTCTGATTTCATGTGTGTTTCAATGTGTTTGCATAACGTGGCATTTATGGTTTTACACTATTCTTTCCTATCATTCCCTGTTGGAGTATTGGGTACATAATATAACGCTTACTTATGCTACATGTTAAATATTATTGCATCATAGCATGGTGCACATGTTCACCAGAGCGTTTGAAGAATTAAAAAAATGTGTGATCAAGTAAAAATATATAAAATGAAGTCGACTCATTTTGGGTTTGAGGAACGAGTAAAACTGCTGCTGTTGCTGGGTTAGTTGAGCAAGTTTAGAGTTGAATTGCGTCTTGGTCATTCCATCCACATGCGTACCATCTAGACGTGAAAAGTTGAGTTGAACAAGTTGTCTCTCTAGGTTGCTTTGCAGGAGTGTAACGTTCACCTGAGCGAGGGCTGCACAGCGTATCCCTAAACGCTTGTCACTGTCAAAACATATTATTGGGTTGCGTAATGTGAGAAAAGCAAAAAGAACAGTCAGTTGGTACTAGTAGCGTTACACGTATGTTGATATGCATGTGGATTGCATTTATTTTAGATAAAAATTCGGATACTACTAGTAAGTCATGCAAATTATTTTGTTTCCACATTTATTTGGGGTACTTTGAGAAATCGGTATTTCATTCCACAACGTTAAGTAAATGCCTTGGTTTTGGTAATAAAACCAAAGCAGCATATAAACAATTAAAATTGGAAAAGATGTTTAGGTAATAATCCTTCTCATAAGTTTCATCTTTCCTCTTAACATCAATCGGATAATTTTTAGCACTGCGCCCCATCATTTATGACGTTGTTAGAGAAAGGATTCATTCAACATTTTACTAGTCTGTCTTTGATGTAATAAAACTGTAAGAAGATGGAATTAAAATGACAATAAATTATTATCTTACTGCAAATCAAACTAGTTTACAACTTATGGCTAATTAGCTTTTTAAGCATTTAAAGGGAGAGAGAGGGACTTTACGAATGGGTGGGACTTGATTGCTTAAAATAAAGTAGGTATGTAGCTAAAAATAAATATCGGTTGCTTTGCCCACAGACTTAAATGTATTAAAAATATTTCATAATATTTATTTGCGCGTCAATTACGATTGAAGTATTCCCGAAACTGTTGACTTTTGTTGATTTCGGAATAGAAGCATTTAATTATCAAAGTCCTGAAAACCACAATAACATGAAAAGAAATACTACTTTCAATTTATCCGCATACCAAATTCGAGAAAAACGTTGTAAGCTTCAAAAAAACTTCAAAACATTAACCATTTCTACGAACCAGCACTGCCAACCAAACAATAAATACATGCTTGTGTGATGACAAAACAATAAATCAAAGAGAGAGATAATGCAATACATGTCTCCCCTATTTACATTTTGACAAAGTACCTACTACTTCAGATTTGCTTTTCTACAAAGTTAGCACACAATGCCAAATCAAGGTTATCCATCATCGATATATGATGCCATGCCCACTTTCAGCAGTTTCACATAAAAATATTGTCTTCATTAGGCAATTTCTCAAAAAAGTCAAAACTGAATTTTGTGATGGTGGCCATGTCATCGTTATCATCATCAGGTTGGTTGCTTACAAGCAGCCATATACATTTTTCCCTCCAAGCAAAAAAGCATAAATAGTCAAAAAACTGCCAATATTTTTGACAAGATAACCCTTTCCAATCACTTAAGACCACGACGACTACACGTTGTTGTATTCAAAGTGCACAACGCCAACAACAACATGCAATAATTTATCACAAATTCCTTGTGCAAAATATTTCCAATGTTTCACTCCAAACAGTTTATAGCGCAGCAGCAGCAGCAGCAACAACAACAACATCTATAGTTTCATTGACTGTCGAGTAAATAGATCGTCAGCAAAGAGCCTCATGATTCATGATGACTATTTATGATTACAAGCGAGATTATTTACTGTTGCTTTATACAATTTTTTAAGCATTCCTTATAGGCAAGCACCAGAAAGCATTAAAAAATGAAAGGATCGAACATATCGAAATATTTTTTTTTCAATGTACATAATCATACGCCATACACAAACTTAAAATATCATGTGCAAAATTGTTCATCATCAATAAACATATTTACCTAGACGCTTGCTTTATGCAGTCATAATATCACCAACGTCACATCATGAATATGAATATATGCTGTTGCATGCAACTCACCATTTTTTTCTACAGGCTTCCACCTACCTACCTTGTTCAAAAAGGAGCTTTATTCCATTGCAAATTGCCATTATATGATGTTTTTATTTCATTTTATTGCCAACAACCTCAGTCGCTGACTGAGTCGCTGCTGCTGTGCTTTTTTTATTCATTCGCTCTTTTTTCTCTTCTCCCTTTCTCTCATCATCAGAGAAGAGTTGGAGATGAACTAGCAGAAATAGAGAGAGAGAGCCAGAGCAAACCACATTTCTACACGGGTCTCCTTTAAAAGCATTATTTACATTACATTAGTAGACGACATACACACAACAGATTACATAGAAAAACAGTCTTCTGTATTGATCCATTTCATTTTCTCAGTCAGTCAGCTTTTCTTTCTGAGTGAGCCCTCTTCAAAGGAATAATGATGCTTCACGAAACCAAACCAAATTGAAAAAACACTATCAAGTAGCATTAAGTGTCCAACATTATTTAACAAAACAAGGCAGAGCTACTATTGTTTATTTATGCATACAGGACAGTGATATGATATAATATGATATGATATGTAATATGTAATTCACAATAAAAAATGTGACGACGATCATGATCGTCATTTGATGACGATATAGAAGGCTACTGCGTGCGACTGTCAGTGTAGTAGTAGTGGTGATGATAATGATGCTGCACAGAACATTATTATTACCAAATAGAAATATTTACCTCGTAGCAAGTCCAACGCAACTGTAAAGCGTTATTTGTGGAAAGGAAAAAAGAGAGAATGAGAAGAAAAAGCATGAACATAAGTAGCACTCATTAAATATATTTTTTGTCCCAACTTTGCTCATTTTACTTGTCACTTTATTTTTTTGTAAAGGTTATTTTCTGATTTCCCTTGCTTTATGATAAAAGCAAAAAGAGCAACCAGAGCCGGAGAAGAGCAGTTAGCAGCAAGTTACAAATAAACAACAACAGCAATTGAAGCAGCAGCAGCACATTAAGACAAAAACCTTTTTTAAGAACACATGAAACGAAAGCAAAGCCAAACTGGAATGAAATGATATGTACCACCATCACTACCAACAAAAATTGTGGTGGTGGTGCTTCTGCTGTTTAACTGACTTGAGTGAGTGAATGTTATTTATCCAACGTGTTGAAAATTTGACGATGTAGACGACACCAGCATGCAGCAGTAATAGTAGGATTTCTATATTTGTTGTTTAGAGAACTAGAGAGGCAATTGTTGAGCTTATTTACTAGCTATATAATATTTTTGGTTTTCTTAGTGCTCTTTTTTTCTTTTTCTTTTTCTTGTATCCTCGGCCTCTGCCACCATCACACTGTTGCTTGCTGTTGTTGTCCAATATAATATTGTACTTGTCATCATGATGAGCATGTGTGTGCATAACAGCAGATGTATGTACAGAGATATTATCATTGTCATTGCATTCGTCGTTTTTTTCGCTTGTTGCATGCTGCAAGAAAGTGCTGCACAAAATGAAAAAAACCAACACCAGTGACACTAGCACACGATGAGAAAATCCATGTTGATGATGAAGGTAAAAAGCTGAGAAGAAAACTTTGTACATAAAGAAAGGAGCGAAGTGGAATAATTTTTTGGTATAAAAGAAGCAGAATATTGTTATTATTATTTTTATAGAAAGCATTTTTTTCTCTTCTTTTTTTCAACCTTGTAGTGGTAGTAGTAGCACGAGGAAGAGCTTATAAGCTTTGATGAAAGCAAATTTTAACGAGATAGGTATTTTAACTAGACATGTGTGCATCTACAATAAAAATGGAGATAAATATTGCACGTGTTGCCACAAAATTTGTGCTATGCACCTTCCACCCAGTTTACAAAGTAGTCTACACAAATGTATCTAATTGTAAGTATTTCCCCGTGTTGTAGTACATATATACAGTTGGGTAGAAAAATATTGTTTTCGAATTTAGTTCCCAGTGAATTCCCAGAAAGAGCACATGATGACATTAAAGCTTTATCGATCTATTTTCATCATCATCATAACATTATCATTATGAATAATAATATTGTTAAAAAGCATTACTCTTTTTTATGCCAACTTTTTTCAGCTTTTTCAGAAAGAGAAAAAAATCCTCAAGCAAGATATAAAGTGGTGCAGAGAGGTACAAGTTCATGCTGGACTTTTAGCTTTTTGAGTAGCAGCAACATAGAGAGGTAAAATTAAGCAAACACAACTCTGCCTGGTAATTGGTAATTACTACCAAAACATGCACACAAACAACACACAGTAAATGTGAATAAAAGCATTACCGATCCACATGGAGCAGCAGCAGCAAACAAGCTAGAACAACAAAAGGCGAAAAGGAAGGAGGATCCAATAGAACGTCTTTTTATGAGCAGTGGATTATTATTACGGCATAAAACACTCCATAAGATCATCCTAACATTTTTTTATTCTGCTGTTGATCATCACATTACCACCGCCATACTAAATCCCTGTTGCATTTGTTATCATAATAATGAACACAATAATAATTATTATTGTATGTAAGGTATAAATATTGGGTAGTAGACTGTTCACAGTTTGTCTGTCCGTGGTATGTTGGTGGAACTTTATCATGTTAATGATCATCATCAGCATTAGTACAAGTAGAAGAAGAAGAGACATGAAAAGAGACAAGAAACGTAGCGTAAAAAATACTTTTGCTTAAAGTTAAAATGTGTGTAAAAAAAGAAGAAAAGAGGCAATATGAAAATGTCTGCCTGGCTGGCCTGCGCCGTTGAAATATAATGTAACATTATAGTGAGCTGACTGAGAAACGTGTGGAAGAAGAAGAGAATATTTTCAGCTCTCTGCTGCTGGTAAATAACTTATGCCATGTAAAGAGAATTCTCTCTTCTTTTCTTCTTTTTTGCTGTCTTTATTTATTTACACATTTTTACTTGCATGAAATGAAGAAGTTGTTGTTGCTGATGCTGCTGCTGCTGGCTCACGAGAAGGATTACTTTCTGATATGAAGGCAGAGAAAAAAAACATGTACCTATGCATGTTATATGTATGTTATGTATGTATGTATGCACGCCTATAATTATTATTTTTACAAAAAGGCTTGAAAGGGGAAAATGGAAGAAAAAAGAAAGACAGAGACGACACGGATGATGGGAATGTATCTATGAGTATTTAGATAGGTAGGTTGGTAATGCATATGTGAACTTGTTAATAAGCCTGGCAAAGAGTTGGAGATTTAAAGAATGCAATGGATGCATTATGGTAGTAGTATGGCCCTAGAATCATTTTTATTATAAAGTGACGACGACTAACGAATGATATGGAGAGTCGCGCTTTCATAACCGCTGCAAGTTCTGGTAAATATTCTGGGAGTTTGATAAATTTCCAGCGGGATATAACTCTTTTGCTGTAAAGCGATACGATGAAAAGTGCTATTAAAATAGGTGTTACTACTACATTTTACAAAAAAATGTATACAAAAAATAAGCCTTTCATAGCATTTAAATTTTGGTACAGATGTGGCAGTAGTGTTGCTGGCTTTTTCCTAGTTTAACATTATTATGTGGTGGTGATGATGAGGATGACGAGGACGATGTTTATTATGGAGGTTGATCATGATGACGATGCTGCTGATCAAGTAAAATGTGTAGTAGTAAAAGAGTAGGCATGCAATGCAACTTTAACAAATGCATACACAAGCAAAGCTAAAAATTGGACGAGGAGGGAAGGAGTTGGCTAAGGCAAAAGTATCTGACGAAGGAGAAGAAGAAGGAGCCTCATCGTTATCATCATCACCACGATGATGATCCTCATCATCAATAAGGAGAACCACACAACAGTCTCAGCTCAGTCAGTCACAAAACATAACATAGAAAACTAGCAGCATCATCATCTCATCGCCCTTATCGCTCTCCTTCTTTGCAAACACACACACACGACGGCCAAAAAACACGGAGGAAAGCCGCAGCAGCAGACGAGAAGCACCACCAGCAAAAAGGAAGAAAAACTAAAAGATGTAGAATTGTAGACAAGCCCGTTGTTACTATTATATACATGTTGTGTATATAATGTTTATAATATANGTTGTTACTATTATATACATGTTGTGTATATAATGCTTATAATATATATATCGTAATCTTCTTGCAAGTGTAAACTCTGTTTTTGTGAGTGGACGGACAGATTGTGAGGTAGTGTGTGTTTGCAGTGCAACCGTGCAACAAGCTATTTATTGTTGTATGTAGATGTGCACATTTTTTTTGAAGGAAAAAAACTTTATTTATTGTTATCATTTATTATTACAATTTGTTGCACGGCAGGAGCAACAGAACGGTATCTTTAAATTCATTCATCATCATCAGCACTCCTACTCATCCTACCTCGCATTATCGTCATCGTCACCGTCAGCGACACAATCGCAACTCCTCGTTCGCAGCAACGCACACCACCACCACCGCCACCACAACCAACAATAAAATAATAAAACTACAGAGCGTTTACATGGACCATTGCATTGCGTCCAAGTTGTTTGCAAGAAAAAGAGTGACGACAACAACAACGCAACGGCCGCAGCAGCAGCATCGTCATCATCATAATCTCCAATCTTATCGTTTAATTGCGATATGCTATACATTGTCATAATATTGTCAACACGACACGATACAGTAATTCTATGAAACGACAACAACACCACCATTCCCATACTACCACCATCACCAACTACTACTACCAATAACAGCAGCCCCATCGTCGTTATTGTTATTTTATTGTTATTGGAGTAAGTAACAGAGGAATAAAGTCAATTTTGCATTACTTTTTTTGATAGTACAACATACTCGACTAGTTCACTTGCCTGCTTACTAGCTAGCCAGCAACAGCACAGAACCAACCGAGACGGAGCTGCTGCATTACAAAGCATCATAAAAAAAATCATCATCGACGACATCATCATCATCGACATGATCGAATAGAGTCGAGAGTTCCGTCTTTCCTCTCTCCATCTCCTCTTTGTGCGTCCGCGTTGTTTCACTCTTTTTCTCGTGCACCTTTTTTAATATTACTATGATGGAGCAAGTAACGCTGCTTCTGGATTGAATTTGCGTGCAGCAGTCGTGAAATCCTCTTGAGTGTTTTCTACCTCCTATTTTGCAGAGTATAAAAGTGCTGTTACAAATAAGTAGACTGTTTGAATACGTTTCGGACTACCGGCGAAAAAGGAGCTGTTTTAAAAGCAGCAATTGCGAATGTCAGAGCTATTATAGCCATATATTTTTATTATCTTATTGAAAAAAGTTATGGAATTGAAAAAAACCTACATGCATGCAAAACCAATCTTTCCACACAGCCAATACTTTGCTAAAAGTAACTCAAGCAGCAGCAAAAAAACTATTGAGATTGAACTGCAGCGCTGGTGATTCATGCAATGAATTGTGATTTTTTACGGTTGCTTGCTGAAGTTACTAACCTTTTTTTAAAGTAATCAATAGACAAACAGACAAGAAAAAAGTGCATTTTGTGATTGCATGTTCTAATTTTTATCGCCTAATAACAAAAAGCCAAATAATACTTAAATGCTCCTTTTGAGCAGTTTTTTCTATTCAGCCAAAACTTTGTGTGTGAAACAAGAGAAAAATGTGCATTTTTCTGCTGCTACTTTAGCCTGCTGCTCATGTTGACTGAAAGATAAAGCACAATCATCATCAAACTAGTGTTCTCGTTCACACCATTTTAATCATCATCACAAAAAGGAAAAAACCAAAACCACATAAACCAGCAGCCAACAGCAGCAACAGGCAGAACAAGAGCAGACGGACGGAAAAACAAAGTATTGTTATCACCTCTTATTATTATTATTTTTATTATTATTATTATTATTATTATAACTATTATTATCGGAAGAGAGAGCTATAGAGCTTGTTGTCGTCACTCGTCAGATATCTGGTTGTTGTGGTATGCACACGTTTACCAAGAGCAAGTCTCCTTTTTATTTTGTTCCTTATTCCTTGAACAAAAGTGTGTTCCATTAGCAGCATTATTTATTCCCACTTGCACCAACTGTAGCTTGTTTGATACTATTGTTAGTTATTACATTCAAGTAGTTTAAGTATATCGATGGTCTACTATTATGATAATGGTGTTTCACACTAATGGAACCGGCTTTCTCCCTGTTATCCACTAGAGAAAATCACGCGTTTTAACCACAGAAGCAACATTGGCAGCCAATTAAAAAAAATTAGCACTCTTTTACCTAGACAATCAAAGTGTTTTGTATACAAAGTAAAGTGTTGTGACTGATAAAAAATCTTCATTAACTTCTTCTACCACTAACTATATTCGTCGTCATTATCTTAAAAGAAATCTGGGCACAACGTAGATTGCAAAGCAGTAGCAACTGGAATTTGACGTTACTTTATGGAAAATCGGTGAAAAATTTGTTTGAATTTTAAGTAGTACATTTAGTATATTTAAGTAGAGAAACATTTAGGGAGATTGGGATTATGTAGGTGCATGAAATGTGAGATATTTCCGTTCCGGTTGCTAGTGCATTGAACACGATGTTTAAAGCAAAAAGAAATGAAAAAGTAGCTGTGCGTATTTAACAACTTGAGTTGATGTATCATACTGAGCTTACAGGCTATATCGATAATCGTACTAACTGCTAACTAGAATAATATGTATGTAATATGTATGTCCGACAATTAATTAGCGAAAGTTTTGTAACATAACTTATGTTTGACCGTTCCTTTGTCTGGGAAAAGGATATCTCGAAAACTATGAAAGCCAGACCAATTCTACTTTTTTTACCAAATGAATCTTCTTTAGAAACATTTTTTCATATTTGCGGCGTGGCATGTGCTATCTTATTTTACCACTGATCCTCACGACAATTTTTTTCAAAATTGGGAGCGATGTTGCTGCTTTAACGATTTCAAAATTAAAGCTTTTCATTGTAACCCCGAAAGTCATGTGAAGACGAGTAATTAAATATACACAGTGCATTACCGTCGTTTCGCTACATTTTCTATATTTCGTTTGTGCGGTTTGTTCTATAATAAGCTGCTAATATGTTGATAGCATGCCAGTCGCTGGGTGTTGATGGATGAATGTTGAGGTTGAGGACAATCTTTGTGTTGACGTGTGACAGAAAATGTAGAGGATTATGTTGTGTGAGCAAAATAGATACTATAAAGACTCGCATTGCGTTTTGTTGCATTTTGCATTGAAGTCTGCTACGACCGCTATCTGTAATGCTGGAAATGAAAAACTGAATAAATGTTATTACTTTGCGAATTACACGTGTTTTCAACAAACAAACAACTAAGCATTAACTTTGTAAGTATAACAGTAAAACAACATAAATAAATGCTCAAAAAGTTAGGTTACAAAATAGCCCAAATCTTTACTATCTGTGTGCGTGCTGTACTTATAAGTTATAAATGATAAAATGTTGGAAAATATTTTTTACCAATTTAATTGTATAAATTGAACCCAGAGCCTTTTACAAAGCCTAAATACTCGAAAAAAAAATTGTTTTAGCATGTTGTCGACAGTCAGCTATATTGATTGGTGAATGTTTCAACTGATAAATGCATAAGTCTAAAACGTTTTTTTTTGCTTCTTCCAACAATATTTTTCTGTTAAATGCATAAAAATATTAACAATATGGAATAGGAATTTAGTTCCTGTATGTGTCACAATTGTCCTTTTTGTTGTATAGGTACAAATATCAACTTACGTAATTGCATGTTAAAAACATTGTCGATTGGCTAGACTATTATTTATATAAAATTGCATAAAACCGAGCAGATATCTTGGCTAGATAAGTCTAAAAAAATATTTGTCAAATACTGTTATTATACGCATGTATGTAGCTCCTGTTATGTGTGCGAATATTATAATTTACAACCTATTTTAAAATTTTCTTTCAGATACATTCAAGACCCTTATCTCTATCATCGCTTCAAATCATTCTACAGACCAAATATAAACTAGTTTATCAAATAATACTCCATTACAACTATCGTACAAAATGGCAGGAAAGGCAAGTATCACCAACTACAAAATAGTGGTCGTCGGTGGAGGTGGAGTCGGGAAATCTGCAATTACCATTCAGTTTATTCAGGTAAGAAATACATTAATCAGACTACTTTGAATTCCCATTTTATTTTTGGTAAGCCAATATTTTTCAAACATGAATGTCGTCGCAAGTAATATATATAAATTATTTAGCACGACATGACACCTCCAATTCAAAAGTTCACAGGCAAAGTGAAAGCAATAGCCAAATATTCTGTCTCCCTTTAATACCAAATTCATAAAAAATCAAATCTATAACTTTGCAAGAGCATCTTCTTTAATCAATCAGATTAGATCTACTTTTCAGCAGCAGCAAAAATACACCTACATAAATTGTAAATGGATCAAAGAAAAAAAGATAACATGCGTATTTGAGTTATGCAGACATCACATCATCATGATCAGATCGCCTTCATTACAATTACCTACATCTAAAAATGTACTGTACGTAGGTATCTTGTATAAAATAGTCGTAGGTGGGGTCCGATGACCAGTTACCATTCAGTTTTATATAACATTTAACTTTTTTTATTACGATTACATAATATTAACTAATCTGGCAAATGATACTAGCAGCAGCAAAAGTAACGGTGATTAAGCTATAAAATAATGATATCATCATTATTGCATCATTATTGTGTTTTACATGTCAGTTTACTCCAACCTTTCAACCTCCACTACCTACTGGTTCACGGCACTGCTGAACACATCCATCAAATCATTTTTTTTCACTACCACACACACAAAACTTGACACATTACGCTAAAAACTATTATTCTGCCATCCAACTTACTTGAAGACATTTCTGTTAGCATATGTCCATCTGAGAGAGAAGCAAACTGAACGTTGACACAATATAGCAAAAGCAACTCCATTTGGCCAAGACGGTATGATGACTATGTCGGAAAATATGCAGGTAATGTAGGTATGTCTGCCTGTCCTATACTAGCAACACACAGACACTTGAGGATAGCAGCTCAAATAGATAGATGCATTCTCTTTGAGAATCGCACTTTCTTTTTGCGTGGGTGTGAGTGGGATATATTTATTGGTTAAAAGTAAATGCTGTTAGTTGAGTTGAGCGGAGCTCTCTGCAAAACAAAGTTACTGCACGCACGGCAACATCAACGGCAGACGATAAAATATATAGGCTTATATATCCGTGGATGATGTAGCTCACAGTATTGAATTTGGACTAAAGTGTCAATATGAACTGTTTTGGATGAATGGACGTAGTCGAAGATGTTATTATTGCATCATTTCAGTACGCATGACTAAACAAGGATAACGTATTTTACACAATTTAGCTGTATGTGTGTGTATAATAAATGTTCGTATGTTGATTTGTCTTTTGCTATTTTAAATGAGGTAGATGACAGCATGCGAGTAATAGCAAAGTACTACATGCATATCATCTCCTTCAAGTCGCATCGCAACTATAACTCATTTTTTGTCGTTCAGTATTATCTACTTGCAGCAGCAGCTCTTTATACCTTTTTGTTTCACCTTCAAATTTACAACTGCCAATATTTCATCATCCAACAACCTCACCCTTTATCAAATCAATACAATGATGATTATGGTCTCTAACTTGTTTGTCAGAAAAATGACATTCTTTAGTAATTTTTCTGTTCCATCCATACGCATTTGATTTTAGGCGAAATATGAGATCACTTTTTGGAAAATTAGTCAACCTTCCTCCCAAAATACTTCTAACGATGAGGGAGTCTGAAAGTTTAGAAATGCATACCAAGAAGAAAAATATGTTTCCGGAAATACAAGAATGCGAAAGTTGTTTCCTACCATTGTGGAAAAATATGTTGGAGAAAGGTATGTGATGATGTGCACTTTTCTATTTTGTGTACAGTGTACGCTTCTTTTTTTAGCGTGTAGCACCGAATTAGTTATGGAACACAAAGAAAAAAAATGAAAAGGCCAAGGGAAAATTGTAGTATGATCTCAAGAAAAAGAAGTACATTTTTCAATCTACCTACCTACACTGTACACTCATTCTATTTGTAAAAATATTTTTGGTTACATTTTTAAATACTTGAAGACAAGGATGACGGCAATGTTTAAATTATAAAAATATATACCTACTCATCATCATCGTATCGTATTATTGGTTTAAAAGAAAGTTAGAGTTAGGTAAGTAGGTATAAGCCAAGTTTATTAAAGTGGGTGGAAGAGAGATGATGGCAACTACCTACGTACCTTCGTACCTAAAGAGCAGAGCATGTTTCATGTTGGTCGCCTCACGGCCACGAGTTGGAAAATAAACCCAAAAAAGTAATCAAAACTGAAAGTAATAATATTATTAATATGATGATGATGAGCTTCCTGCTGACAATATTTAAGTAATGCATGACGTGACATGATGATTGTATAAAAGAAATTTTGGGGACTTATGACATCATCATGGAGATCATTTGTTACATTTGTACATGATATGTGGTGGTGGAGTGATGATGAGTCAAGAAGACTGTGCCTGTGGCTGTTGAACCAAGTGAGCTTAAACTACCTAATTATAGAGCATTTGGTCAAAGGCACATGAAAGAAAAAAAGCAGCGAGCGACAACGCAAAAGATAAATTAGACAAGCATATGGACTATATAGCACTGGCAGTATGTACATGTGTAGAAAAGTAGCGCAGGGGAAATTAGTAAAATGGACACTGAGCACAAAAACGACTACAGTAATGTGTCAGAAAGTGGAATAAAAATTTTAATGTTAGTTTTGCCTTTTCCCAAGTTTTCCCAACAATCGACCTAATTTTCAAACCCGATTTTGATGGTGTGAAGACTGCACACAAACGGAGAGACATACAAAATCAAGAAAAAAAAACAGGTTGAGTCCATCGTCAAGTAACCTCCAATTCATTAAGGGTGTGTGTAGGCGTAAACTCAGTCAGTTGTAATGTTCTTACCTGCGATTCGCTCGCAATCACAACATAACAAAAGAGAGTAGAGTAGATACATTTTACTTTGTCGCTTGCAAAAGTGTTTTAATTCTTTTTAAATAAAAACAATGTGGGTGTATCGCCGCTGCGTGCAGGCAGAGAGACCTTTCAACCATATCCAACCGTATAAAAGCATGATAACGATGATGATGATGATTACGTTGCTATTTATGTTGAGAGAAAAATGTCCAGAACAAAATTGTATGCAAATTAGTTTGCTAAACTTGTTCCCTTTTTCATTCCATTTTCAATTCTTACTGTCACCATTAGTCACACAGTGCATTGTAATCGAAATGGTACTTATCATTATTCTTCATTCGTTTCTTATCATATTTTATCAAGAAAAGTGAGGGGAGGAAAGAAATGTATGTGTACCATTTAATTAGCTGACGATAATAATGATACTTGCTGGTGGTGAGTCATTGTTGTCACTTTAGTGGAATGGATGGAGTATTAATATTTATCAGTATAATCCAGAAATGCTCTTTTGCGTACATGACTCATTAACACCTGCATGTCGCAGGTGGTTACTTACTACTATACAGAAAGATTCGGATCTTTGCGCATGCCATAGACCAAATATGGGATTTTGCTTAAAGTCAATAATCATCGGTACTAACTGGAGCCCGTGCCGAGTGTAACGTAGTACATGCACTAACCACTGATTTTTAATTGTTAGTGAAAAAATCTACTCATCTGCAAGAGCAAAAGGAGCCCGGGACTTTGCACTTTTCTTGTGCGTTCTCCCCAAATATTTCACAAACAATTTTAAGTTAGTATTTATGTGCTGCATATTACATTGTATACGTAAAAAGCCTTTCTTGCTAACATTTAAATAAACTATGAAAATATAACTGTAATATATATTATTATTGCTGGGTTTTAAAATACGAAGTTGGTTAGCAGCAACTGCAAACTTTTGGGAAGGACAAGTGACACTTGAGGCGTTGTATCGAAAGCATACGTCAAAATTTGCAGCCCATGTACTAGAGAGAGAGAGAGAGTAGTACACTGCACTGCATGTTGTGTTGAAGTAGTTTTGAAAGACGTACATATTTCGAGAGAAAAAGTTTTAACGTTTTTCTTTTCACTGGTAAGGACGAGTGAATGCACACGCTTCTTGTTGTAGTTTTGTTGCTATTGATGTCCTAACCTAACAACCTAGTTGGAACAGCTCCAATAATATTATCCTGCAGTATATAAGGCACAAAACAGGCTTAAATCAAATACCAATCTGCATCATCAGCCAGACGAATTTTTTCTGAAATATTGAGATTTCAATTTCGCACACTTTCAGCTTATTTTTCCTCTTTGCCAAACTCATTTAGCCAGCCACATATTGTGACATAACAGAGGTTTATGCTGATATATCTTTTAGTTTACTTGTTATTATATAGCTACCAATAATGTGGTTTAAATATATTGCATGTCGTATATCTTGTTGACATAGCTTATTATATAGGCAATTTAAAAAGAGGCACCAACCAGACCAGGCACTTCAATTAAAATTTTAAAAATGGAATACTAATTTCATACAACATCCCTCACAAATTGCAAATATAAACAATGTGCCATCAATTGTAACATTTATTTATTTGCCCATTTACACCAGCTATATGGGTGGCTACTGGCTACACACAGAAGCGTACTACTATGTGTAACGTCAAACGTCGTTCTACGCAGCGTCTATGATGTAGCTTTGTAGCTGGTTCCATCCAATTCCTTTTTATAAGCCATTGCACAACCTACTACCTACTCATTCTAGTTATTCATCAATTATTAGCATCTCCATAAAGTTGACAGATTCGTAATTCATATTTTTTTGCAATTGGGTTTAAATTTATGTTTTACACACAGAGAAGAAGCCAAAATATGCAGACTTCGTGTAGATGAGTTATAAAACTTGAAATTTTATTCGACAGATAAAATTACGTAAAAACGGATATCACATTTATTTTATTTTTTTTTAGCTTTACTTCGAAAGTGAGACCATCCTAATGTCTACTCTCCTATCTTTTTTGTTCCGTCGCCTCCTTTTCCTATCAGTTGCTTTGCGAAACTATCAGACTAGAAACAGAAAGGCTTTTTAAAATGAGATCTTGTTGTAAATAGGAAGGCTGAAGTGTGTCTTGTCTGCTGGGATTGAGTCGAGTGTTGACACAGTTTACAACAGTAAAAGTTTGGTTTTGCTAGCCACTTGTCGTGGTGGTGACGGTGGTAATAGGGGGTAATAGTTTTAAGCAAAAAATTAAAATGAGTTGGACATTCAGTTTTTTGTTCGAATCTACTATGCAAGCGGGGCTATTTTTAGACCGAAACCGAAATTTAGAAAAGTAGCAAAAGTGGAATTATTAAACTATTTGTAATTTATTTTTTTAACAATTAATAATTATAAAAGAATTGAAAAGGGAAAACAATTCCGTTCATAAGTTCTGACGATAAACCTATTTTAAAAAAAAAATCGCTTACAGTTCAAAATTTTCAAAAACTGTCATCGGATAATTGTTATTGACAAAAAATTATCATAAATTATGTGTGACATGCATATCTTGTGCTTAAACAATTAGCTGCCATAATAGTTTTTAACAGTTACCGTTGACTGATTTGGCCGAAAATTGGGTAACTGTTATCGATAAGCGAAAACAAAATTGGAATAGCTGTTATCTTTTTCGAGAAATCGTCTGCATAGACCGACAGACGGACGGACAGACTATATATAAACATATTTATAAGTAGCTCAACTGGCTTTCGCCCTGTTTAATAATATTACAAAAATGGTGACGCTTACAACAACATGCGTGCGTGTGGAATGTTAAACTTAGTTATCAAAAATAATCGAGGGAAAGCTTGCGCCAATAAAAAAGGTGCCAAAAACGCGATGGATTATTAGTGATGCCAAGATGCAATTTACAAGTATAAAACGAATTTAACATATTAAATACTCCACATCTATTTTTAAGGCGGGCGGAACGAGAGTTCCTCCAGCCAACTATCCTTTTCACAAGTATCCAGTATATCTGCTGTTCAACTTATATTTCACTGTAGGAAGAATTTTGAACAGAAAAGTACCTAATTGCATCACATATTTTGTACCTTCATGGCTTCATATTTTTGCAAATAAAGGCATTCGCTACAGGAAAAGCAGCGAAAAGACTAGATCGGTAGCATGAAAGAACGATATAATGTGATGCAATAAAGAACTTATCGTTCTTCCATGGATTCGTGGAGAA